>APFE031110055.1:0-17752 GCA_000404065.3 Pinus taeda | reverse complement strand
ACCAGTTCTGAGCAGTTTTCTGTGGAGAACTTCTAGGAGATGATGTAATCAGCTGACCTTGTTCCTTTAGGGCATGAAACAACACTTTTAGGGACTTAGAAGCCGTTGGTTTAGGGACATATGTGATTTGGGTTGTAGTGCCCAAATATGTCTATAAAAATTGCCCCCTAAAGCATGAGGTCATAGATCTTTGATGTCGGGTGAAATGCTTTATCATGAGGATCCGAGGTTTTTTCAAATTGGAAGGCGACCTGTAATAAGATATAATACAATACATTAGCTTCATAACGTTTTCATGATCTAGCTGAGGTGGGAATTCCCATGCTCATCTTTATAAATTCATTCTCATGTACATAGGAAAGACAACCGTCTGGGTGGCAGACTGATGATTCTGGTAGAGCCATCATCCTTTGATTTGGATGATCATCTGTGCAGCAATGATGTACATTTGATGTCTTTATTTTCCTGAATATATCACAGCCTGGATGGATGAAACTAGATATGGGGTCTTAAAACTCATCAAATCTTCGCCTGAAGTACAAGTCGATCCATGTGAAAAATGTTCTAGAGTCGAACATGGAAAGACATCGCCTGATTACGAGCCAATGATGTAAGTTGTTAACAGGTGCGAGAGGAATCACCGATAATGATGATGACCCTCAAGGTACTATAGTACAATTCGCATGGTGTGAAAAAGGGACTTGGCATCGAACACCATGCTAAATCTTTCGGTCGAAGGCCATTGATGTAAACTTGTCGCCAGAAGTGAGAAACTTGCCATTGAGGCATGCAAGCTTCATAATACTGAAAGGGTTGTTCCTAGGTTGAATTCTTGGATAATGAGCTATTGTCGACAAGAAGTAACTTGTTGTAGGAGGGCCTTAATGAATCCCACATCTATGACATGGAACGGAGCAAATGATTTTGGAGGTGAAAATGATTTGATGATACAAGGTTCAGGGTGGCGGTCAAGAAAGGATGGAGTGTGAAGGTATTGTAGCGGATGAGACACAAGATGGGTTGGTGAATTATTTGATTGACTTCTCTTGAACATATCGGTGACACTGAAATGGATTGGTAGCAGTGACCACAAAGATGGATGGTATGGTGGACCAATGGTAATATGACTGGTGAATGGAATAACCCAACCCGACTCAATCATGGTGATGGAGTGAAAGTGTCATGTTCAAGAGCGACTCGCTACCAATAAAGTTTCTTCAAGTTTTCTTCCCAATTTTTACCCAATCATTGCTAACTAGTACCTCTTTATTTTTGTCAAGCTTGAGGAGGATAACATATTCTTGTTCTATAATTTGTCCTTCGGGCAAACCCGTCGCTACGTTTTAACGAGCTTAGCGACAGTGAAACTTGTTCTTGTTTGCATGGATAAGTTTGTCACTATTGGTTTTAATGAGTTTAACGACAAAGACAACTCAGTCCTTTTTCATTTTTAGAGAGTCTGAAAAGGGATGGAAACGAAACTCCAGTAATCCTTTTTCGTCATATAATCCCTCAAGTCTGAAAAAGTATAAAATAATATGAAAGGGATGAATTTTCGATTGTTTTAATGAGTCGAACAAGACAAGTGCTCAATCTTTTTGTGTAATAGTCCCTCAAGTCCAAAAAGATTAAAATATAGAGGAGGGATAGCACTCCCGGTAGTTTTAACGAGCTGGAGAGGCCAACAGCTCGGCAATCTTTTCATATTTTACGACTTAGGTGAAAAGAGCTTAAAGGAGACTTGTCTTTGAGGAATGAGCGATATATTCAAGTAGCTGCTAATTCCAAGTAAGGTTTGGAATTTTCCAATCATGGCAGTGTCATAAGGATGGCTAACATAATCACTCTTCACAACTATTCCTCAAAAGGGTAAACAACCAAATGGAGGCGTATGATCGACTAAACAGAGTGGAGGTGATGGAAAGAACATGACCAGGGCTCAGAAGCTGATGATAATGTATTCACAATGGTTATTTACTAGAGTTTGGTTCATTTTTTAATGAGCTTAAACTCTGGGGGAACATTTGCTCATTGCTTAGATTTAATTTTTAACCAGCTTGAAATTTGCACAAAAACTGCTCGTGATAATGGTCATTGATATTCGACCCATTGTTAACACTATGTTCTTTTGATGGTCTTGTTCAATTGCTCCATCAAACTGATTAGAAATGAGAATACATCCTTGAAAAATGAGTTCAAACACTAATACCCTACTTGAATTACATGAAAAGTAACTTAAAAGTGGTTTCTACCCCTCATTTCACCATTTCATTTGAACTTGAGATTGTTGGAGCTTTGGAGGTGTTTTTCCCCTTGATTTTCACTAGCTGATTCTGGGAGATTTTGTGGACAATTCTTGGAGCCGTCTGGACCAGGTAGGAGCTAAACCTATGCTCTTCAGCTGCATTCCTTTCTTTTTGAATTTTGAGCATGTTTCCCTATCTTCCTGACCATTTGGGGTTTGAGTAATTCGCTCTACCCACCATTGCACCTTGTGTACATCGAAAGGTGCGATGCATACTGGGCTAGCCACTGGCCAGTCAGTATGCATCGCTCCTAGTACACAGCTAGGGTACGATGGGTGGAAGGAGGGAACTTTATGCACTGTTGTTTCATAGAAATTTTGCCTGTTTTTTACCAAATCAGGATCCTGACTCTTCTCTTGTTTGTTTTCAGAGATTCATAGGAGCAAAATGGTTGTTACATGGTGAGAATGTGAGCATGAAGAAGAGGACATGGTTGCTTTACATGATTTGGGTACAGTGATTGCATTTTGGAACTGTTGCTTGCTCAAGTTCTTCTACATCTCTAGCATGAGGCAACAAATCAACTTGTTGCAATATTTCCTCGATGCATGGGATCCTACCAACTAGGTGTTCCAGATTAGAGGCAAATCCATCCCCTTGACTATCGTGGACATCTATTTTTTGACCGGTTTATCGAGGCATGGTGCCCCTCTCTCACTATCAGGTTCCGCCCATGGGGGCGAATCCGTGAGGGATTATATTCACTGATACTGTAGAGAAGGATCTCAGCCGAGTAGGGATGGCAAGATCAACATCTGAGATGTCACTAACTAGTATTTGAGGACCATCTTGTTCACCTTTGCTAGACTGGCTAGTAGTGCGGCTCTTCACTTGGCCAACAAATCTTATATGCAGTGTGCCTTAGAATGCCTTGAAGCGAAAGTGTTCAACTGGTGTGATGCAGTACTCCTTGTAATAAAAGAACAACTTACCAAGGTGAAAAATGGGTGATCTAAGAACTTTGGCTATGGTTCCATTTTGACCACTTTCGCCTTGGAGAAGATCCCACTAATGCAGCCACAGTACATTTCACTTGGTTTGTCGCCATCGACTGAGCCATGGATGCAGAGATGGGTTGACCTTAT
Source organism: Pinus taeda (assembly GCA_000404065.3). Classification (NCBI taxonomy): domain Eukaryota; kingdom Viridiplantae; phylum Streptophyta; class Pinopsida; order Pinales; family Pinaceae; genus Pinus; species Pinus taeda. The sequence goes on along the minus strand of APFE031110055.1, from coordinate 14,361 downwards.
GGCTCGACATGTTGGTCAGTCACAGGTTTCTTTCTCTGATGCTTTCTTTGAGTGGTTCAACCATCAGGAGATGGTTTATGACGAGTGTCCATATGCTGGTATGGATTTCCGGGGTGACCCAGATTTGGTGCTGCTAGCTGGTGAGCAGTGGAGTGCTATAGGTAAAATTTCTTACCATATCCCTATTTATTGCTTTTATAATGTTCCTGTGCTTTCTTTTATCAAGACTAATCAAGACTCATATGCTCATGCAGATATTGGACTGGTGTGACCAGTAGTGCACCTGAGAGCACCAACTGCTGTTCTAGCAGGAGAGGCTGTAGGGAGGGCTGTCCTTCGCAACCTGGATATGGCCGAGACTCTTGCAACATTGCAGTATCAGATTGGAGGCCTCACCCTCAGTATCCAGGATGTGAGGACTGACGAGTTGCCGCTGAGATTACAATGACATACTACTGGTGTGCCATGTCGATGGACTAGGCTTTTACACATGATTTCACAGGCAATGACTTGTTATCACCAGCACCATTAGACTAGGGTGCCCCCTAGTATTTTGAGTTTTTGGGTCATTTGACCGATTTTGTCTTGGACACTGAACACTATGTGTAAACCATAAATAGTTATATATATATTTTTTATTTTCGGAGCTTCATTTTGGTTAAGTTACATGATCCTGATGCAAACATTGATGAAATGTTTTTCTTTTATAAATGTCGCAAATGTGTATCTAAGACATAATTTGCCAATGAATCTGTTAATGTGTTTAAGTTTCTGGAAATATACTGATATTGGATTGAATCGAACTGTCTTTCCAAAATCTTGACCCTTAGGAACATGCGATAGATAGCTGGATTACGTACAGAATAGATACCGGTGAGCTGTAGAATGACGAGCTACAAGTCTAGCCTGACAACCAGTCGGCGTATGCCATGCGCGATGGCATGAGAGAGGAGCTCTATCAGTGCACTATATTCAGTGATGTTGTTCGTTGATCGGCCAATACATACCTCTCTGAAACTCACTAGCTCGTCGCTTGGATCAAAAAATGGCCCAGGCCACAGAAGATAGGTTCCGCGAACTACGGCTTGCTCCGTTGGTATATCCAACAAATGATTCCAATGGGTTCGACATCTATAAAAAATGAAAAAGTGGATTATCTAACCAAAGCGATTGCTCTTAGCAAAAACAAAAATGTAACAAAAGCGTAGGAGTTACTATGCTGAGTCAAACATAGTAACGCTTAAGGTACAACCCATTGTGGGGTTGCGCCAGTGGAATCCCATCATAATCCACTAACTCGTATGCTTATTTTGCTAATACATGCTTAACAATATAGGGGCCCATCCATAAAGACTTGAACTTACCTGCTCCTAACTTGTTAGACTCTTGGTCGTAAAGTAAGACTAGGTCGCCTTCTGAGAAGACACGGGGTTTGACATTCTTGTCAAAATGCACCTTGACTCTTATCTTATGGGCTTCGTTAGCCAAGGAAACATCACGATGGGTTTCATCCAATTGGATTAATTGCAGGAAACGAGCCTCCTCTTTTGAAGTTCCGGGGAGAAGGTCGACTGCGAGCTTGAGGGACGAGATTTCACACTGAATTGGTAAGATTGCTTCCAGGCCATACACCAATTGAAGGGTGTAAATCTGATCACATTCATTACTGATGTCTGGTATGCCCATAAAGCTGAGTACAGGATCAGGTGCCAACTCCGTTTATGGACTCCAATCATCCTTTGCAGCATGTGCTTCACGACCTTGTTGATTGCCTCAACTTGTCCGTTAGCTTGCGGAAAATACGGAGTAGAGTTGTCGTGGGACAATCCTAATTTGGCAGCCAACTAAACCATCATTTGATTGCGAAAATGTGATCCATGATCTGTGACTATAGCTTGTGGAACACCGAATCTGGAGACTACATGATTGAAAAATAAAAGAGCAGCTGTTTTGCCACTGTTGTTTAATGTAGGCATCGCCTCGGCCCATTTGGTAAAATAGTCTACTACGACTATAATATACCCATGCCCCTCGGTTGAGGTGGGGTTACATGTCATGAAATCTGTGCCCCATTTGGCAAATGGGCCAACAGTGACTACTGGCTGCAGAGATGTTGGTGGAATTCTGGTTTTGCGATCCAAGATTTCACAAGCATGGCAACTTCTGACTGTGGTTATGCAATCCTTGGACATTTTTGGCCAGATGTATCCTGCTCGTAAAATATTTTGAGCCGTAGCGTAACTAGATTGATGCCCCCCACACGCACTTGAATGACAATCATTCAGGACTTCTTCGGCCTCCTCATGCGTGAGGCACCTTCGTAGAACTATATCGATACCATGACGATAAAGCGTATCATCGATGATCATGTAGTCTTTTGCTTGGTATCGAGTACGTCGTTGCTCTAAACGGGAGGTATTAGGCCTATATGTTTGGGTTTGGAGATAAATGATTATATCTCCATACCACAGATCGCTTGAAGATATCAGAAACAAAGATTCATCCATAATTGTTGTATTGGATGTTGAAGTGTTGGATGACGATGGGAGATCACATAGTAACTCTGCGAAAACCAGAGCTTCCTTTGATTTTGATTTTACAAATTTCAGATCAAACTCTTGCAAAATTGCTATCCATTTGGAATATTTTCCCCCCAGTAACTGTCGCGACAAGATATAAGTCATGGGGTTGCAACCTGACAAAATGGTAGTTTTTTGAAAGAGGATGTAGTGTTGAAATCTCTGTATCGCTTGAACAGCTGCGAGAGCTAGCTTTTCAACATAGGATTACTTAGTTTCTGTAGCATTTAAGTTTCGACTTAAATAATAAGTAGGATGTTCAATTCCACTGTCTTCTTGAACTAAAACCATTGCTATGGTTGTATCTACTACAACCAGATACAAGTTATAGTCTTTTTGATAATCAGGAGCATACATTAATGATGCTTTTATTAGGTATTCCTTTAAAGCATCAAAGAAAGCTTGCGCGACCTGATCCCAGATGAAGGGTACTTCTATTTTCAACAGACGAGTATAAACTTTAGCAAGTTCGACATAATTTGGAATTAACCTCCTCAGAAAGTTTACTTTCCCTCAGAGTTTCTGAATCTGAAGCAAATTTGAAGGTGGAGGCAAATCAATGATTGCCTGAACCTTACATGGGTCGAGATGAATCCCATCCTTTGAGACCACAAATCCTAGTAAATGACTAGAACCGACACAAAACACACATTTGTGTGGATTGAGTCGTATCTTGTAGTGTCGGCAACGTAGAAATATCGCTCTCAAATGCTGTGGATGATCAGTCTGCTTTCACGAATGAGCCGGAAGATCGTCGAGATATGGTTGAACAATGTTCTTGATGTCATGGAAGGCATAATTCATTACCCTCTGAAATGTTTCCCTTGCGTTCTTTAAACCAAAGGGTAGCTTGCGGTACGTGAATGTGCCCCACAGACAAATAAATGCAGTTTTTGATTGGTCCTGTGGGCGGATATTTATTTGATTATACCCGAAAAATCCATCCATAAATGAAAAGATTTCACATCCGACCCATTAGTCAATTTTCTGGTCAATGAAGGGCATAGGGTAGTTGTCTTTTGGACAAGCTTGGTTTACATCCCTATAATCGATGCACACTCTAATCGTTCCTTGTTTTTTCATTACAGGAACAATATTCGATACCCAATCGATTAGAGGAACCAGGTAGATAAAACCAGCATGGAGAAGTTTTTCAACTTCTGCTTTGATGGCAACGACTTTCTTGGGGTGCACCTGCTAGAGCCGTTGTCATAATGGTTTGACATCTGGATACATCTTAATTTCGTGTTCAACTATGCTCGAGCTAATGCTTGACATTTCCTCATATGACCATGCAAAGACATCTCTGAACTCGCGAAATAGAGTGTAATATATTTCCAGTTCTGAAGGAGAACAAGATTTGCTGACATGAATATTCTCTACAATATTAAGTTTGGTTGAGATATTGATGGCAATAGTCTCTTCAATATTGGACAGGTTCTGCTCGGAATCCACCGTATTTACAGTGTTTGATAGAAAATCCAAAACTGAGGGATGATCAAGGTCACTGGAATTATCTTCCTTATAGTCCGGAAGATGGGAATGATGGTGGTAATCTTCCCATGGTGCCCCATCAATCATCATTTATTGAACAATTCCTTTGTCTATAGGATGTACTTTTGACCAAGGATTTGAAGGGGTGCCATATTCCTTAGACCTATCTATCCAAATGCTTGATGAGCATTGATTTGGGTTTGCCTCCCATGCCGAAAACATTGATTGCTACAATATTTCTATTGGGCTTGGAGGCAAGACCTCGTGATGATCCATGCTAACATTGTGATTGGATATCTTCTGAATGGAAGACACCATATTGTAGGTTCCTACCGTGGCTACTTCCACCAGATTGTTTGGAGGTGGTAGGGCAAAAGTCCCCATTAATGTAGGGTCTTTTAGTAGGCCTACTCCAATATTTTGAAGCAAATGAGGGCTTCTGTGGATCATCAAAATGCTTCTCGTAACTTGTGAACTGCTGGGGAGAAATGTTTGTTGGTCGATGATTGTAATTCCTCCTTGGAAAGGAAATGCAATCATCCTAAAGTACGTCGACACAACTGCAGCCATATGATATATCCAGGGCCTTCCTAGTAGGATGTTGTAATTGAGGTTTCCGTCGATAACTTCAACATCAATTTCCATTGTCTTGCCCCCCAGTTCGACTTGCAAGTTACTTAAAATCCCAAAAGGAGTGTATGTTCATCCATCAAATGCTTTCAACATCGTTAACGATCGCGACAAGGGTAGTGAGCCCAAAGTTTTCCAACAACTCATCGACATAATACATGTAGATGCTCCCTCATCAATAATCGTTTGATGAACAGTTTTGTTGAGGGTTTTCACTTGAATAAGGAAAGCAAGTTGAGTTGGTAACTGAGGGTCGTATCCTTTATGATTAAAGGCCACAAGATTGGAATCCGCTGGGTCAATCCCACCTATTGCTGATAATAGAGCCTGCTTTTGGGAGGGGAAATTTTGCAGTGCCTTAAGTGTCGACATAGAGGATGGCGATTAGGCTAGGTCCTCTAGTATATTATAATTCTGTGCTGCCCTGGCATGAGGATTAAATGTCGATTTGTGTACTACTCCCTTTGGCGGCTTTATCGTTAGCTCAGGAACGATGGGTGGCACAAATTCGGTCGAAGTTGTTGTCGAACTACTATGTTGATCAGTAGCCTTGTTGTTCAACAGTTGTGGATTCCCGTAATCTTTATTCCTTGCTGATATCAAAGCATCATTTTGTTGTTTTGAAATGGACAACATAAGAACTTGGGATGGGGAAACATTGTCACTAACAACCAAATTGGTTCCTGGGTTTGGAAATGGATTAGTCAATACTACTGAGGTTTTTGAACTCTTAAAAAGTTTGTTGACTTCAGCTTTATGAGGACATTCTCTCGTCCAATGATCCTCATCGCATATCTGACTTCCCGTAGGGGGTTTCCTTTTCCCTGGAGGGTTTGCAGGAGATTTTTTAGGAGATGACTCCTCTTGTTTCTTCTTCTTCCCTTTCTTTTTCTTCTTGCCCCCTAGTTGCTTCGGCTCTTTACCTTTGTTAGTTGACATGACATTCACCTCCGAGGCGAGAAGTTCTTCATTTGCATTTTGACCAGAAATCTTACGGGCTTTCTTGTTTGTAGCCTTTTTCGATTTTGTACTTGTCGTACCTATCACGCCATCGTCGACATGAGAGTCCTTGTTTGACTTAGGAGGAGGAATGGAAAATTCCAGTCTAGGAGAATCAAGGATTTTGTCATAGAGCGTGCCAGACAGTATAAATCAAGTCTAGATATTGCGCACGAGCAATGACTTAGTCTTCAGTGACGACCCCTCCCTTTGCCACATCTTCTGTTATAGAAGGTAACAATGACTTGATAAACCATTCAGCTAACAACTAATCAGGAACATATGTTTTCACCATTATACGATGATGCCGCCACTCATGGATATGATCAGATATATGAGTGGCTGTCGTCTGTTTGAAATTGGTAAGAAGCTCTGTTCCTATTTCATACCTTATGGGTAATTGAAAATGGGTTAAAAAGGTTGTGGCTACGCTACTTCTTTGTAAAAGAGGACTGTAAATGGTGAACAATACATAAAACATTTACAGTTCTTTGTACTATGGAGGCTGAATCATGTAGAGGAATGGAGTTTCCATAGAGGTATACTGATCACAGATAGCAAAACTCGTAAATAAAGTTGAAGAGAGTGAACAAGAAACCAAAATCTGTAAGCAGAAGAGGTCTTATCTGATCATCACACCTGTAACAAGGGAAAGTGCGATGCATCTCACTTACTGCACACGGGAGGTGCGATGCATCTAGATTCCTAAGAGGAGAAGGTGCGATGGTCCAGGGACGAGACTTCAACTTGGTTCTGGGTCACAGTTCGCAGCTTAGTTTAGGGATATAGGCCGAGCAAATGATAGTCAGTAAATGAAAATCACAGGGGCTGATCTAATGAGGCTACTTGAGCCACCACCAGGGCAATTAGGATGTTTGCAAATCAATTGTTCAATTTATAAACAAAACCTAGAGATAGACTGAAGCAACATTGATCTACTTTGCACTTTCATAGCAAATGTAGTTCAAAGGCTAGCTGGCTTGACTTCAGGCTCTGTCTGTAAGTTTATAAAGTAAACAAATATAGACAAACAAAAAAACTAGTCGCTCCCCATTGGAGTTGCCATTTTGTTATCGGGAAATCTAGTGTCTATGAAGTGCTGCTAGTCCCACTAAGATGGATAGCTATCTTAGAAACAACCAGATTAAAGTTACTTTCACTTTCCTTTATGAGAAGTAGATAGGAGAGGAGAAAAGAATACCAACCTCAATCTTTTGCTTGGTTCTCCGCTTGTTCCTTCTCCCCTTTGATAGATGTTTTCCGCTCTTCCCTTGACCACTCCGCTTCAAAGAGTACCTATAAAGTCAAAGCAACATAATACCTTCAAAGTGCAGAGATCTACAATCATAAACAATATAGGACCAGATATATATTGACCACATACATGCATATATCAACAAACATACAAGAATGTGGAGGAAAACTTGAATAGCTTTATTGATAGAGAGGTTAGAAGAGAGGATTACAACCCATTGATCTGACCCAACATCATCCTCCCAGAATGAAAGCCCTTCTTCACCTCATGAAAAGCTTAGATCACCCAACACTATGATATTGCACCAGGAAACCAACAACACTTCCTTACAAGATACAAGATTCCAGCATCTGCATCTATGGGATGAGGGATCCATATATAGATGATTGTAGGGGGGTGAGTCAGCTTCTGGGATTTTCATTAGTTTCATCTCTCTGATAATTCTTGATTCCACTTGGATATTGATGATATCTTACTCATCCCTGGGTGAATTCATAGAGGCAAGTGTCACAGGAAAAGTTTATAGAAGATTCCATGATCATCCACCTTGCAAACTATCTTTGCTATTTGTCTACTCTCACCCATCGCACCCTACAGAAGGGCATTCTAGTATGCATCACAATTTTTACGTTGAGCAGGTGAGATGCATTGCACCCTCTGCACTGAGCAGTCTGTATGGTCCAGTTTTGACCAATTCTGAGTAGTTTTCTATGGAGAACTTCTGGGAGATGATGTAATCAACTGACCTTGTTCCTTTAGGGCATGAAACAACACTTTTAGGGACTCAGAAGCCCTTGGTTTTTGGACATATGTGATTGGGGTTGTAGTGCCCAAATATGTCTATAACATGATCCTTTGTCTAAACATTCAGTCTAACATCCTCATGCTCATCATCATCCTTCACTACCTCTAGCCTCCTTGATAGATCCAAGATACTATTGGACAATGTTCGGATAACATGTGACTATTCCATAAGATTTTCCTCTACAATGGAAAATACAATTATAGACTTCTTCATCTCACTTTTAATTCTCCATATTCATCGCTGTTAACTTACACTCAGCCTTTATAACTCCTACAGTTGGAACACCGATAGGTACATCCTCTCGCCCGTCGTAAATTTATAGTTTCTTCATATGGGGAACTACCATAGCTTCAAATTGCTTCATAAATTCCATGCCTAGTACAACTTCGTAGTCATCTATCTGCACCATAGTGAAATCGACCTTCCCTACCCATTCATCAAGTGTCACATCCAATTTCTCAACTACACTGATCACAAAATCTAGAGGAAAATTCACTACCTTCATTTGTGCTTGCACTAGTACAAATTTCAGTCCAATCCTTCTCACAGTATCCCCACTCATGAAATTGTGAGTTTCCCTACTATCCACCATAGTGAGTACAACACCACTCCCAAATTTAATCTCGACATACTCTAACTTGCTTCTCTTCGGATCTCTTCCTGAGACTGCTTCCGTAGCCACCACAGCTCCTAGAATCTGCATGACCCCAATAGAAGTTTCTTCTTTCTTTTTTCACATTGGATTGTGCTATCGCAGCCAGTTTTGGCCTTGAGGAAAATTCTTCACCATATACGGTTCCTCACATATCCAACACTTCAATGGTTTCTTCGTCTTTGCCTTATCATGTGATCTCGAAGGCTCCTCCTTTGTAGGATTCTCTTTTGGCTTATCAGTCTTTTTCTTCTTCTCTTCAGTTCCTTCATCATAGCGATCTACCAAGCGATCCACAGCAGAAAATGCTTCTTCAAGTGTTTTTATCTTTTTCCTCTTCACTTCATTGTGTGCCCAAGGCTTCAACCCTATGATAAAATTGAACACCTTGTCCCTCTCTGCCATGTCTAGAAGTTCCAAAACTGCACTTGAGAACTCTCGTTGATAAGCTTGTAGACTCCTTGTTTGCTTTATATATTTTATTTTCATCCTTGCATCCCATGCTTGGTTTCCTCATCGGACATCCCCAAACACTCCAAGTACTATTCCATGTCCCATATAAATTTACCAAGAGTTTTCACACTCCTCGTCCTGTCATAAGAATCTGGTTCCTTGACTTTCACATGGGCCACTCCTCCACCTGAGTTGTGCCCAACAATGTTCTTTAGAACCGCAATCTCATTTTGAGCATCTTTAAGATCTTTCTACAATTTCAAGATTTCTGCCAAACCTTGATCTCTTGCTTCTTCGATATCTTTGACTTATTTTTCTGTTTTTATATACTACCTTTTAGTATAATTGTATCGGAGCTTGAGGTCTTCAAGCTCCCCTTTCACCTTCGAATAGCCATCTCGAATCTCAACATTCTTAGCCTTCATTGAAGCCATGTCAGAAGCTAGCTCCTCCATTTGATCCAACACCTTATACAAGAAAGCATCTCCAACATCCCTACCAGATTCATCCTTTATCACATGAGGTTCTTCTTCCATTTCAGCCATTGCTTTCTTTGTAGTCCGGTATAGACCATAAACCGATCAAAAGCCTCTGTTGTCTATTTGCTCTAAAGTGTAGAGACACACTTTTGCAAGCTGTTCAACCCAATCAACCCTTGATAACACCTACAATTCTAAATCACTAAAGACCAAAAAATACAAACCTATGATACCACCTGTCACACCCCTATCCTGGCGGCAATATTTCAACCACTCATAGGAGGTGTGGCACCACCAACCGATTTCTTTTCAACAATACTTTCAAGTGTGGACTATGCCTAACATTCCATACTTGTTTATTTTTCACTTTCTAAGTACTAACATTCATATACATAGCGGAAACATTCAATTAAACATCTTTCATCATCATTATCATTTTACACATATGCACATCAGATATAATATTTTACGGGAGGGGAAACTCCCTAGAGATGAGTCTGCCCAAAATAATAATGATAATTCTTTAAACTATACAATAACAGTCCTTGGAGAGGGACCCCAACTACCTTCTCTCAAAATTTTCTAAAATACACAACTTGACCTGCACCATGCAGCCTACCTGAACACCCTTTCAGGAGTGCCCACCCTCACCAGGTTGGGTCACCCAACTCGCCGGGTAGAGGCATCCACCTTTGTGCCACCCTCTGCACTGCTCGTCATGCCTAACATTCAACCACCTGTTGCGTCGTTCAACCAAACTCATTTGTTCGTTCAGGCTTGCCCACGGCGTGTTTTGCACTCGGCGTTCACCCGTAACTCAACCCTCTGTTTAGTGCTCGCCCATTGCTCGCCTAACTCACCCTGTTCTACCATAGTTTTCCCATTGGTTTGCCACACCGGCACCACAAAACTATCCAACTATAGACCCGCCCATTTAGCTTGACTCACTGGTGTGCAGCGCACCCTTCGTGGGGTGCTTGCCTCACCCGACTCGTATGTCCACTCGGTTTGCCATTGGGAAGTGTGCCCAACCTATAGCTCGCCGATTCCTAAACTTGCATTCTTGTTCACCTCGATTGGTGCTTCGGTTAGGTTTCCACTTGCACCTTGCCACTCACCTTATGCGCCCAACTCTTGTTTTCCCTTTGCCGAGATTGCATTTGTTGGAGTGTGTGATGATCCAATGATTCCTTCCTCCATCCAAATGTCCACAAATATATATGCCTCGCCATGGTGTTGGAAATAATACTGAGAGGGGGGGTGAATCAGTATTATCAAGGTAATTATTCCTTTTTCAAAACAACTGATATACTCTAATTCAGTTTAATTAACCTGCGTATATACACGATTACGCAGAAGGAAACCCGCGTATACAAAACAAGCTTTTACTTTACTTAATCTTTTTGATGATGATTGTTAATCTGTGATGCAGAATCAAATAACAATAACCAGAGACAGTAAAATAGAGCAGAAAGACAGTCACACACAAGAACACAAGATATAAGGTGGAAACCCAATGTGGGTGAAAACCACCTGCTGCAATTCGTCTCTATTTTCTTTTCAATTAGAAACTTCTTTTACAATATACTCGTGTAGTCTTTTTACCAGTATGCAGGCTGCAACCTGCAGAGAGCTACAACCCTCTCTCATTTTCTAGGCTCTCCTGGAAGGGAGCTACAACCCCCTTAGCTCTTGCACTAGCCAAGATACTAGTACGTAGGTGCTGGCCTACAGAAGGCTACAACCTTCTCTTTCTTCCAGGGACCACGTTTCATCAATTTTCAGACTGGATCCATGAACATCAAACAATCATTAAGAAATTCTTCATCAACCAAACTCCTTTTACCAACTAGATCTGAAATCAAGTAGATACTTCTCTGCCAGCTGTACCCAAAACACAGTACCGGAAACCACACAACAGAACCCAGAACACAGCAGCAATAAGCAGAAACAGCTAGATCACAACTTAAAGCATATACGCTATTTCAACATTCTGTAGCTTGCGTGCATACGCATCTGCGTATGGAACAATCTGCGTATACGCGCCTTCACTTCACCTAAACTGTGTGTATATGCGCCTTTGCTTCACTGAACCTGCGTACATATCTATAAAGGACAACACACTCTTCCAGATATTCAATCACTAATTAACCCAGATTTTCAGACTTATAGATCAAACAAGCCACATCAAGCAGATCAAAATCATACAGAGATACTATCATTAAGCTTAAAGATTATGACCCATGAAAAGACCTTGTCCTTCCTTTGTGCTAAAGTCCCTCCTTCCTTCAGATCCAGATCTGCATCACCATCCAATATACCAGCTCTCACACTTTTCAGATCTTCAATAATAATCCAGATGATGATTTGTCACAAGATCTCCTTCCTCTTATATAGTCCTAGGCCTTCCCAATACCATGGTCCAAAACCACAACATTACAATACCATGAACCCAAAAACTGTGGATCGGCACAATTGACGAGACGCCATGGTCCAAAACATAGGTTCAAGTTCCAAGATCTAACTGCCATGGACCAAAAGAATGATCCCCAACATATACGCACTTTTGTAAAGTATAACCCGCGTGTATATGCTCCTTCGTCTAGATGAACCTGCGTATATGTCTTTTTCTATTTTCTGAGAGCCTGAACTGAGACCTGATACCGAAGAAGGTTGCCATCAAGGACAACACCTGTGCCATAATGCCAACAATCTCCCCCTTTGGACTTGATGGCAACACCAAGATCCACCAAGAGGTTGCCATCGAGGACAACACTTGTGCCATAGCTTCAAACCTGTGCCATAATGTCAACAATCTCCCCCTTTGGACTTGATGGCAACACCGAGATCCACCAAGATCATTCTCCCCCTTTGTCATCAAGGGCAAAGGGTTGTGCTCCCCCTGAGTACATGCTGAAATCTCTGTTCTGCTGTGTTGACCATGCTCCCCCTGACTGTAGGCAAGATCTGCAAAAGGATGTTCTTTAAGAAGAACCAAGACTTATGCAACAATATAAGAGCTTCCTATCACCAAAGGACTTAATACATACATCCATCACCCAACCAAGTGGGGATCATCCATCCAACCGAGTGGAGTACATCAGAAATTTACATATGATGACCAAATACATTACATCTTCATCCCAGGCATAGTGGGGAAACCAATATAGGTTGTTACATGGCCTTGACACCATATAAGAAAGAGATACATGATATAGAGACGAATATTTAAAACATGAAAAAGTCATCAACAACTGATAGTAGCAGCAACTGTCAATCATCATTCAGATCAGCAACCAAGATTTCCTTCTGTTCGCCCTCTGCCTTTGTTCCACCTGAAATCAACAACAGCTATGAACTAGAACCAAAAGCTTCTAAAATAATGCCAACAATGCATTATTAGAAGATTATCTGCTCCCTCTGAACCTGTGCTGGATGGTCTTTGTCAGACCCACATCAGAATATCTTCAACCAGAGCCTGCTCCTTCTGATATCCATCAAGCCTCCATGTACGCGACTTTCTCCGTAAAAACCAGCATATGTACGCGTATACTCCTTATCCAACACGCGTACACCCATTTTTCTCTGAAACTTATAAGATTTAACAGCAAGATGATACATCAACAACTCCCAGCTTCTATATGAGATATTCAAAAGTTTCCTTGGGCAGTGGTTTGGTGAAAATGTCAGCAACTTGTTCCTTAGAAGGAACATACTCCAATTTGACCTTTTGTTCCAACACTTGTTCCCGAAGAAAGTGATACTTGATAGGTATGTGCTTGGTCTTTGAATGCATGACAGGATTTTTTGAAATGCTGATTGCACTTGTATTATGACATAAGATGGGGATAGGTGGTGTACAAGTGATTTGAAAATCCTTCAAGGTCTGCATCATCCAAAGGAGTTGAGTGCAGCAAGATGCAGCTGCCACATATTCCGCTTCAGCTATAGATAAGGCAATTGAACTATGTTTCTTGTTGAACCGGGATACTAATTTGGAACCCATAAAGAATGCTCCACCACTTGTGCTCTTCCTGTCATCCACGCTTCCGGCCCAATCTGCATCTGTATAAGCATGAAGTGTGAGATCTGTATCTCTAGGATACCATAAGCCATAGTTTTGAGTCCCTTGAAGATATTTGAAATTCTCTTCACTGCCTGAAGATGAGTCTCCTTTGGATTTGCCTGAAATCGTCCAACTATTCCTGCATGCATGATGTCTGGTCGGGTACCTGTTAAATAAAGTAAAATTCCAATCATAGACCTGTAGGTTGGTTGATGCACAACTGCTGATTCATCATTTGCACTGAGACTGCATCCTGTAACCATGGGGTACATACTGGTTTTGCATCTTCCATGCCATATTTCTTCAAGATCTGCTTGAGATACTTGGTTTGAGACAAGAAGATCCCGCCTTCATTTTGTTGGATTTGCAACCTAAGAAAGTATGTCAGTTCTCCAAGCATAGACATTTCGAATTCTTTTTGCATCACCAAGGCAAAACTTTGACTCATAGCATCTTCATTGCTACCGAAGATAATGTCATCTACATACACAACAAGTATTAGCAATTTGTCATTTTCAATTTTTAAATAAAGATTGCTATCGGCTGATCCTTCTGAAAATCCTTGTTGATGAAGATATTTGTCCAATTGGTAGTACCAAGACCTTGGAGCTTGTTTAAGACCATAGAGAGCCTTTTTCAGTTTGCATACAAGATTTGGATCATTCCCAAGGATGAAGCCATCTGGTTGCTCAATGTACACTTCTTCTTCTAAGTCCCCATTCAGAAAGGAAGATTTTACGTCCATTTGAAAAACTTTGAAATTCTGAAAGCTTGAGAGAGCAAGGAACATTCGGATGGCCTCAAGTCTAGCAACCGGAGCAAGAGTTTCTTCAAAATCTATCCCTTCTTGTTGAGCATATCCTTTACAAACAAGTCTAGCTTTGTTTCTAATAACTTCCCCGTTCTCATTCAACTTGTTCTTGAAGATCCATTTTGTCCCTATGACATT
>APFE031110046.1:0-34860 GCA_000404065.3 Pinus taeda | reverse complement strand
AGCATTTACCCTCAAAAATGTTCAGCTTCTAACCTCCCCAGCAACTAACCCAATGCCTCAATTTATAGTGCAATGGAGGGAAGTTACTAGGTCCTCCTTCAAAGGGATAGAATCCTCCTTCAAGGGATAGCTCCTCCTAACAAGGGATTCATGAACCACTTTGGAGCGAACAATCCACGTCAAAATTCCTTCTAGAATCATCTAGAATTAACCCAAAGTGAGTTTTTAAGATAAAAATTGCACCTTTTGACTTTCACAGGGGTACGCACCCTCCCCTTTACATACAGAGCGTATAAGTACGTAGGTAATCTGAACAAAGGGCGCGGGCCCACAGGAAAAAGTGAGAGAAAGTGCAGAACTAGAGTTACATTGCTTTTTGATGTCTTTCTCTCATTTCCAAAGCTTATTTTGAAGAGCTGAGGTATGATACTTGCTAAGGAGGTCAGTACAAGTGATGATAGACCCATACTGACTGCAAATAATCAAGGTGACGATATTTTTGTGTAACAGATAAGCTTATTAGAGGCCACTTTGTTCCCAAACCTGCATATAATTCCATCCAAAACTTGGAAGTGAACTTCGCATCCGTGTATGACACAATATTATTCAGAACTCCATGCAATCTGACTACATCCTTGATGAAGACCTCTGCTATATCACTCACTGAGAATGTAGACTTCACTGGAATGAAGCACACTACCTTTGTCAATCTGTCCACCACTACCATGATGGAATCATTCTATCTCATCTTCCTTGGAAAACCTATGATAAAGTCCATGGAAATGACCTCCCATTTCCACTCTAGAATCAGAATCGGCTGTAGGATTCCACCTGGATGCTTACACTCTGCCTTCACCTGTTGAAAAGCTAAGCACCTAGCCACAAACTCTGCTACATCTCTTTTCAAATTTGGCCAATAATATAATTTTTTCACTGCTGTCAGTGTCTTCTGATAACCTAGGTGACCTGAATATGGTTTCACATGAGACTCCCTCAAGATAACCTTCTTGAGCTCACTACTATCTGGCACATATATCGTGTCGCTAAACCTAACCAATCCATATACTGTGAGACGATAGTCCACATCCTATGCACCTACAACTATACATGTACCTGTACCTGTACCTATAACTGTACCCCTACCACCTGTACCTGTACCTGTACTCTACTGCAACCTGTGCACAATCTCCATATACCTGACACCTTGATGAGCTTCCTCCAATATCCTCTCCTGTAAATTTGTCCTATAGGAGCTCATCGCTGTTATGTGATTTACCTGTATTCGCCTGCTAAGAGCATCTGCCACCATGTTCTCCTTACATTCGATATACCTGATCTCCAAATCGAAATCATTGATCGTGGCTGACCACCAAGCCTACCTACCATTCATATTTAGTTGGTCAAATAGATACTGCAACCCGCTGTGATCACTCATCAATACAAACTTCCTGCCTAGAAGATATTGCCTCCACATATTCAATACATGTATGATAACTGCCAACTCAAGATCATGTGTCAGATAATTCTACTTGTTCTCATTTAGTTTCCATGACTCATAACACACCACCTATCCATGTTACATAAGGACTCCACCAAGTCCTCTCTTGCAAGTGTCTATACATACTACAAACTCTTTTTCCGAGTATGAAATCTTTAACACTGGTTCATGTGTCAACAATTGCTTGAGTTTCTCAACACTGGGTGCACACTCCTCTGTCCATTAAAACTTCTTATCTTTCCTATGCAATCGTGTGATAAGATAATAAATCTGTGAGAATTTCCTATTGAACCTCCTGTAATAAGCTGCTGACCCCATGAAAGGTCTCACCTCATCCACATTCCTAGGAGTTGCTCACTCCATGATAGCTCTTACCTTTTCTGGGTCCACTGCTTTTCCATTCTTGGAAACTACATGTCCTAAGTACTGTACCTCATTTTGAAAGAAAATTCACTTGTTGAGCTTAGCATGCAACTAATGCTTTCTCAATAATCTCAACATTGTTGCTAAATGCTTGACATGCTCTTCTTCATTTTTAGAATATATCAATATATCATCACTGAACACAACAACAAAATTGTCCAAATATGGATGTAAGAAACTAATCATCAAGCACATAAAGGTAGCTGGAGCATTAGTTAAACCAAGTGCAACTACAACAAACTCATAATGCCCATACATGGCCTGGAAAGGTGTCTTGTATATGTCCTCTTCTATAATGCATACCCGATGATATCCAAATCTCATATCAATCTTCGAGAACACTTCTACTCCCTTCAATTGATCAAAAAAGTCATCAATCCTCGGTAACATATACCTATTCTTGATGGCCACTTTGTTCAACTACCTATAATCAATTCACAACCTAAGAATACAATCATTCTTCTTCACAAACAATATTGATGTGCCCAAGGGTGATACACTTGGCCTAATGTATCCTTTTTCCAACATTTCCTTCAACTGCAAATTCAACTCTACCAACTCTAGAGTGCTCATATTGTAATGTGCCTTTCATGCCGGAGCTACCCCTGGTACCAACTCAATAGAAAATTCTACTTCCTTGTGAGGTGAAAACTCTGAAATATCTGCATGAAAAACATCCTGAGACTGTTGTAGAACTGGGTACTTTCTTAAAACATCTGCATCTTCAACTTCCTTACCTTTGTCACTAGAAATGTGCACTACAAATAACACACACCTTTTCCTACAACTACACTTGGCCTGCATAATTTTCGCCATTCTAACTAATGTTTCTTTCTTCTTACCCCACAAGAATTTTTGTTCTTCATTGTCATCCAAACACTCACTGGCTTTGTCATAAAAATCCACCTTGGTTCTATGAAGGCACAACCAATCCATGCCCAACAACAGCTTGTGTGATCCCAACAATAATACATTCAAATGTGCTGAGGTAGGCATACCATTCAAGTCAAATGTACAAGCTCTTACCCTATGATGAACCCACTTCTTTGTACCTGTAGCCAACTTGTTATAGACATTTTTGGGCACTGCAACTTCAATCATATATTTCCATAAACCAAGGGATTCTAAGTCCCTAAAAGTGTTGTTTCACACCCTAAAGGAACAAGGTCAACTAATTACATCATCTCCCAGAAGTTCTCCATGGAAAACTGCTCAGAACTGGTCAAAATTGGACCATACAGACTGCTCAGTGCTAAGGGTACGATGAATATCACCTTCTTAGTGAAAAAGTGCAATGCATACTGGAAAGCCCTTCTATAGGGTGCAATGGGCGAGAGTAGACAAATGGCAGAGATATTTTGCAAGGTGGATGATCATGGAATCTTCCAGAAACTTCTCTTGTGACACTTGCCTCTTTGAATTCGCCCAGGGATGAGTAAGAGATCATGTATCTCCAAGTGGAACCAAGAACTATTAGAGAGAGGACACTAATCAAAATCCCAGAAGCAGACTCACCTCCTTGCAAACATCTATATATGGATCCCTCATCACAGAGATCCAGGGGGCTGGAATCTGGTATTTGTAAGGAAGTGTTGTTGATTTCTTGGTGGAATATCATAGTGTTGGGTGATCTAAGCTTTTCATGAGGTGAAGAAAGGCTTTCATGCTGGGAGGATGAAACTGGGTCAGATCAATGGGTTGTAATCCTCTTTGATATTCTTTCTATTAATAAAGCTATTCAATTTTTCCTCCACATTCTTGTACGTTTAATGATATATGCATTTGTGTGGTCAATATATATCTGGTCCTATATTGTTTATGATTGTATATCTGTGTACTTCGATAGTGTTATGCTGATTTGACTCTATAGGTGCTCTCTGAAGCGAAGAGGGAAGCAGAAAAGATATGTCAGAATGGAGAGGAACCAAGCAAGGAACCAAGCGCAAAACTGAGGTTGGTATCCTTTGTTCCCCTCTTATCTACTTCTCATAAAGGAAAGCGAAAGTATTTTTAGTTTGTTTGCTTCTAAGATAGCTACCCGTCTTAGTGGGACTAGCATCTCTGAGTGGACACTAGATTTCCCGATAACAAAATGGCGACCATACTGGGGAGCGAATAGCTTGTTTTCTTGTCTATATTTGTTTTCTTTATAAACTACAGACGGAGCCTGAAGTTAAGCCAGCTAGCCTTCGAACTGCATTTTCTATGAAAGTGCAAAGTAGATTAACGCTGCTTCAGTCTATCTCTGGGTTTTGTTTATAAAATAAAAAATCGATTTGCAAACATCCTAATTGTGTTGGTGGTGGCTCTAGTAACATCATTAGATCAACCCCTGTGATTTCTATTTACTGACTATCATTTGCTCGGCCTAAATCCCTGAACTGAGCTACAAACTGTGACCAAAAGCCAAGTAAAGTCTTGTCCTTGTACCATCACACCCTCTCTTCAAGGATATTTGGATGCATCATACCTCCCATGTGCAGTAGGTGAGATGCATCCTTGTTTCCCTGTGTTACAGGTGCGATGATCAGAAAAGGCTAATTTTTCCTTCAGATTTTGGTTTTTCTTCACTCTTTTCAACTTTACTCAGGAGTTTTGTTGTTTGTGATCAATATACCACTGAGGAAACTCTCTTCCTTTCCATTATTCCACCTCCATCATGCAAAGAATTGTGAATGTTTATATGTATTGTGCGCCATTTACAGTTCTCTTTTACAAAGAAGTAGCGTAACCGAACTGTCGTCTTTTGATTTGGAAGTGTTGCAAGTGTCGTTTTCAGTCAAAGAAAAGAATCCTATTGTTCTTGATGGTTGATTATACTGTTACTCTTGTATTTGATTTTAATTAGTGGTTTTTCAAATGTCAAAATCAGTTTTCAATTCAAAATTGCAAAGTGTCGTCATTATCTTCCTTTTGTTTTTTGAAGAGAAATTTGTTAGTACTGTCGCTTTGAAAAGATAATTCAGATTTGTACTCAGCATTCTTTATGTCATTCACACATGAAGAAAGTGAAAACAAATACATGCATGTGAATTTGCATTTAGACTGCTTGTTGTTTTGATTAGGACAGTGCATCTAGTGTGTGCTCTCTGCTCTATGTTGAAAGAATCTCATTTCTCTTTCCTTAGTAGCTAGGATTTTCATTGCAAAAGAAGATTAAATGATTGTTTATCATCTTAGATTGCATTTTAGGAATTGTATATCTACATCACACGGTGAACCTAAAAGGAAAATTTCTTAAGAAATATCAACTGTAAAATAAATTCAATGAACATAACAATGCTTTGGAACCTAAAGCACAACATTTAGGAGTCTAGGCTAGAGACGTATTTCAGCGTCGTAAAGCCTGGTAACTATCGCTTTCATTGTTGGTTGGGTGATTCCTCCTCCTGGAGACGACAAGTGCCAGTATGGATTTGTGCTTCCACGTACCGTCGATTATATATTGGGAGACCACAATAGGATATATACTTTATCCTTAGGAAGCTGTGTCTACCGCCCTATCGATCGCAATGCACTAAACACAGCATTCGGGAAGATTGATTGCCATACCGTAAAAAGTATTTTGCAGTTTTGCAATTGTTTTGGTAATCCATTTGTCTAGATTTCCAGAGTAGTCTCTTTCATTCCTTTTCAGACTCCTTAAAGGAAAAGCTCCATCTGAGCACTTGTCACTTCAGGCTCATTAAAAATCAAAGGCGACTAGAGTCATCTTTTACTTTTTCTCGACTTTTAAAAATTGACAAAGCAAGTTGTGTCAAAGCGTTTAAAATTTATTTTAATTGGAATAATATCATTGTTCCCACATTGGTCTTAGGTTGAGAAAAATGGAGTCCACCAACCAAGGGTTTCCCCTTGGAGGAAATCCTAGTCCTTTCTCCTCTTGGGAAGATGTTGGTGCACCTCATATGGCCACATTGTCCCTTCCAGGATTGACAATCGGCTTGCCAATATGGCTCTTCTCGACCTCTGTCATTCAAAAAACCGCTATTCCTGAGCAATCAAATTAGCAACTAGATGATGCTAGAGTTTCCCCCCAACCTTCTACTTCATTTGTTTCTCCCTCTCCTCCTTCCTCTTTGCTTGGTGAAGCTAGTAAAGCTAAAAACCAAGTAACTGAGAAGAAGAAGAAAGGGAAGGAGAAGGAGAAGAAGAAGAAGGAGCCAAAGGAAAAAAGGGGCAACCGTGCGTCGTCTAGTGAAAATCCACACACTACACCATCCAAGCCTAAATCTCCATGTGTCATTTGCAAAGGAGACCACTATCATCGAGATTGTCCTTGCATCCCTCGGATCCTAAGGGATTGGTCTCCTCATTTGCACAATCTGGTGTCATCAACCTCTGACGATCATGTTGAAAGTACACCATCAACTAGTGAAAGCGAAGTCTCTGGATAGAAAAGAAAATGTAAATTTCCTTGTAAACTGTGTGAAGGCGATCACGTCATCCACTGTTGTCCCTTCCTAGATGAGGCTAAAAGAGTCTTGGATAACCGTCCTGCTTCACTGCTACGACTTCCTCTTGGATACAAGAAACTCTTGCCGAGTCCATCACTAGTTGAAAATCTGACTGACACAACTTTGTGGTCGGTCGAAGCATCTATCATTCAAGATAAACCCTCTGAATCCACACCAGACGAAATTCAAAAGGTTGAGGCAGTATTCGACCCGGTCTTGCCTTCGGAAGGTCCACCTTCAGATGATACAGTCATCGAAGAGAATGAGAAATTCTTTTCATAAACACAGACTCCGACAAACATGGGGGCAATCTACCCGTTCCTTTACCACAGGAAGGAAGTTCGTTAGAGTCGTATTCGGTCGTCTATTCGGTCCCACCTCCAAGCAACCTAGTCGTTTCCTTCGATTGGAATCTACTGGGCGGACCCCGTCTACCGTCTAATGTACCATTCTGAATCATTATACAAGCTTACATAATGGTCATGGTTGGTACCATCATAGATGAAGGGGCATCTATGAGTATCCTTTCCTCAACTTCTTGGAAAGCGCTTGGTTTGCCATCGCTTATGCCTGAGATGAGAAATCTGACGAGCTTCGACAAAGGAACCAGTCGATCGTTAGGGATCCTTCCAAATGTCCCTATAACTTTGAGAAGGAAAACCATTTATATGAACGTAATGGTAGTCCAAGGACCTCTAGATTATATATGCTCCTTGGACGCGACTATATTTATAGCATGGGAGCCATTGTCTCCTCACTCTTTTGAGTAATGTGTTTTCCGCATGAAGGCCGAGTGGTCCAGCTTTCATTCCCTGGCTCACACATAGCTAATAGTCAAATGCCATCCCTAAATGGTCTTTTTACGCAAGGAATGTCTCATCAATCTCCAGTCTGTCCACCTGAAGAATGCAAGTAATTCGGGGTTCAAGACTTAAACCCAGGGGCATGCACCCTGGTCTGCTTCAGCAGGAAAACTCTGGGAATAGAGTAGGTTTCTGTGAAGGATATGTGACTAGTCCGACACCTATCCGCATAGGACGATGGGATTAGACTGCAATAAGATACCTTTGTTAGAAGGTAGGTATTTCCTGATAAAACAAATGTTTTGTCTGCAAATTGAAGGGTAACCTAGAAACTCTACTTCACTATACCTGGGGGCATGCGAACCTTTCTGCATGCAGGTAAAGAGCGACCATTTATTTTCTTAGTTTGTAGATTCTGAACCTGTTAAACTCGTAGGATTGGTCGCTCCTAGCTTGCATAAGGAAAGGATATGGAGCAGAGCTTTGAAAGGTGCAAGCTCCATAAAAATGGAATCTATCGATGAGATGTCCTTATTATACGACTGACACGAGTAGTTTTTATGCCAAGTTCAAGCTCGTTAAAAATTAAACCTAATCAATGAGCAAATGTTCCCCCTAGATTTTAAACTCATTAAAAAATGAACCCATCTCCGATAAATAACCATTGTGAATGCATTATCATCAGCTTTTGAGCCTTGGTCGTGTTTTCATCATCACCTCCACTTTGTTTTAGCCGATCAAACGCCTCCATTTGATTGTTTACCCTTTTGAGGAACAACTGTGATGAGTGATTATGTTAGCCATCCTTGTGACACTGCCGTGATTGGAAAATTCCAAACCTTACCTAGAATCAACTGCTACCCAAAATTATCACTCGTTCCTCAAAAAACAAGTCTCCTTTAAGCTCTTTTCGTCTGACTCATAAAATATGAAAAGATTGTCGAGCAATTGGCCTCTCCAGCTCGTTAAAGCTATCGGAAGTGTTATCCCTCCTCTAGAATTTAATATTTTTGGACCTGAGGGATTATTACACAAAACGATTGAGCGCTTGTTTTGTTCGGCTTGTTAAAATTATCGAAAATTCATCCCTTTCTTATTATTTTATACTTTTCGGGCTTAAGGGATCATATGACGAAAAAGGATTATTGGAGTTTCCTTTCCATCCATTTTCAAACTCTCTAATATTGAAAAAGGACCAAGTTATCATTGTCATTAAACTCGTTAAAATCAATAGCGACAAACTCGTCCATATAGACAAGAACGAGTTTCACTGTTAATAGGCTTGTTAAAACATAGCGATGGGTTTTCCTGAAGGGAAAATTATAGAACAAGAATATGTTATCCTCCTCAAGCTTGATAAAAATAAAGAGGTACTGGTTAGCAATGACTGGGGAAAAATTGGGAAGAAAACTTGAAGAAACTTTATTGGTAGCAAGTCGCTCTTGAACATGACACTTTCACTCCATGTCTCAGTCGGGTTGGGTTATTTCGTTCACCGGTCATATTACCATTGGTCCATCGCACCATCCATCCATGGGGTTAACGCTACCAATCCATTTCAGTGTCACTGATATGTTCAAGAGAAGTCGCTAAGAGAATTCACCTGTGTCTCATCCGCTACAATACATTCACGCTCCATTCTTTCATGACCGCCACCTTGAACCTTGTATCATTAGATTGTTTCCACCTACACAAAATCATTTGCTCCATTCTGTGTTGTAGATGTGGGATTCATTAAGGCCCTCCTACGATGGGTCACTTCTTGTCGACATCAGCTCATTATCCAAGAAGCCGACCTAGGAACAACCCTTTCAGTACTTTGAAGCTTGCATGCCTCAATGGCAAGTTTCTCACTTCCGGCGACAGGTTTACATCAATGGCCTTCGACCGAAAGATTTTACGTGGTGTTCGATGCCAAGTCCATTTTTCATGCCATGTGAACTGTACTGTCATACCTTGAGGGTCATCATCATTATCAGTGATTCCTCTCGCGCCTGTTAATAGCTTACATCATTGGCTGGTAATCAGGCGATGTCTTCCCATGTTGGACTCCAGAACATCTTTCACATGGATCAAATTGTACTCCGAGCGAAGATTGAACGAGTTTTGAAGACCCTATATCTAGTTTCATCCATCCGGGTTGTGATATATTCAGGAAAATAAATACATCAAATGTACATCATTGCCAAACAGATGATCATCCGAATCAAAGGATGATGGCTCTATCAGAATCATCAGTCTGCCACACAGACGGTTGTCTGTCCTATGTACATGAAAATGAATTTATAAAGCTGAGCATGGGAATGTCTGCCTCAGCTAGATCATGAAAATATTATGAAGATAATGTATTGTATTGTATCTTATTACAGGTTGCCTTCCAGTTCATAAAACCTCGGATCCTCATGATAAAGCATTTCACCCGACATCAAAAGATTAACGACCTCATGCTTTAGGGGGAAACTATTATAGACATTTTTGGGCTCTGCAACCCCAATCATATATATCCATAAAACAAGGTCTTATAAGTCCCTAAAAGTGTTGTTTCACACCCTTAAGGAACAAGGTCAGCTGATTACATCATCTCCCAAAAGTTCTCCATGGAAAACTACTCATAATTGGTCAAAACTGGACCATACAGACTGCTCAGTGCTAAGGGTATGATGCATCTCACCTACTCAGTGCAAAAAGTTTGATGCATACTGGAAAGCCCTTCTATAAGGTGTGATAGGTGAGAGTAGACAAATGGCAGAGACAGTTTGCAAGGTGGATGATCATGGAATCTTCCAGAAACTTCTCCTGTGACACTTGCCTCTCCGAATTCGCCCAGGGATGAGTAAGAGATCATGTATCTCCAAGTGGAACCAAGAACTATCAGAGAGAGGGCACTAATAAAAATCCCAGAAGCTGACTCACCCCCCTGCAAACATCTATATATGGATCCCTCATCACAGAGATCCAAGGGGCTGGAATCTGGTATTTGTAAGGAAGTGTTGTTGATTTCTTGGTGGAATATCATAGTGTTGGGTGATCTAAGCTTTTCATGAGGTGAAGAAGGGCTTTCATTCTGGGAGGATGATGCTCAGCCAAATCAATGGGTTGTAGGCCTCTTTGCTATTCTTTCTATTAATAAAGCTATTCGAGTTTTCCTCCACATTCTTGTATGTTTAATGATATATGCATTTGTGTGGTCAATATATATCTGGTCCTATATTGTTTATGATTATGGATCTGTGTACTTCGATAGTGTTGTGCTACTTTGACTCTACAGGTGCTCTCTGAAGTGAAGAGGGAAGCGGTAAAGTTCTGTCAGAAGGGAGAGGAACCAAGCAAGGAACCAAGCACAAGACTGAGGTTGGTATCCTTTGTTCCCCTCTTATCTACTTCTCATAAAGGAAAGAGAAAGTAGTTTTTGTTTGTTTGTTTCTAAGATAGCTACCCATCTTACCAGGACTAGCAACTCCAAGTGGACACTAGATTTCCCGATAATACAATTGCACTAACCAAGATTTTGCATGCACTTCTTTATTCAAACCACACTTATCCACCAGGTTAGGATTAACATAACTATAATTAGATCTAGGGTAAATCAAAATAGAAACAACTTTATCACAAAGCTTAACATCCATATAATTGATATATGCCTGATGGTATGCCTGTCTATTATCCATCACTACATAGATCCTAGGATTACTCTACCCAACATCTCCCATTGTCTGTGCCTCTTGAGCACTGTATATCTGCGGTCCATTGCCCTGATATCATGGAAAATATCCTACAATTCTCTCCTCCACAAGTACAACACCGCACGTGCTCCTTATTCTACTCCTCAAATCGTAGTCCCTGTCCTCTGTCAGATGCATTGAACTTCTTAGATGACATTGCATTCTCTTTATTACCTGTACCCTCAAGTATTGCTCGCTTCTTGTCCCATTTTCCTCTGTTCTTATCATTTCCCTTCCATTCTTGCTTAGTCTCATATCTATGCTTTGATTGCTCATAATATTTCTTTAGCTTCTGGATGGCCTCCTCCAATGATATTGGCTCATCGAACTCAATCTTATCTTTGAATGCAATCCGTAACCCACTAGTGAATCTTTGAATCTTGGCCTTCTCCTCCTTGAGGTAAGGAACATACATCAGTAGCTCCAAGAATATGATAGTGTACTCCTCATCTGTCATCAATCCCGATCTTTAGCTCATAGAATTATTTTTCCCGATCATCAAAGTATCTCTCTGATAGGTACTTCTTCTTGAACAGCCTCTTGAACTCATTCCAAGTCAAGTCCTCCTCATGAATATCTATGAAATTATTCACATCTTCCCACCAAATATCTGATTAACTTTGAGACTGAATGTAGCTATTATGGCTTTCATGTTCTCTGAATAATCATGTAAACTGAATAAATTCCTCATACCAAGCAACCATGCCTCTACATCCTATGATTTCTTCATCTCTCCATCAAAATTAGGTTGCTTTTCTTTCTTAAAATTGTCTGACAAATATCCCCTGTCACTCCTCCTTTAAGGATGATAACGATAATGATCACCACGTCGGTCAGAACCATAACTAGACTAGTACTTGCGTCAATCACCCCTTCTATCTGGAGTATCCAAGGACTTGACATCCATAATCATGTCATCTCTATATAACCTGTACTCACCATGAGACCTACTGCCATATGCCCCATTAGTTCGGTTCTCCTGTTCATGGCTGATCTAAAGTGGTCCCTCTCGCTGCAATTCTGACAAACTCTAAAGTATCACTGCATTTACCTCTACTTGTTTATCCTATTCCTGTATGATTTTGTTATTGTCTGCCTTACAATTCCTTATTTCTTCCTTTAATATTCTCAGCATTTCTTCCAAATTAGAAGAGTTCACAACACCATGCTACTCATATGATCCATAAGGAGAGTCTCGGGAACTGTAGTCTACTATATTTGTAGTCACCTTTGATATTCTTCCTATAAGGTATATCATGTCATCTAAACCAAATCACAATAAACCAATGTACCTTAGCACAGTTCAAGGAGGATACCTCATCTGCAAGATCAAAAAATCAACGTAATATATGTATAACATAATCATGACAACATATACAATATAAAACATAAGCATATAAGAATATAACCATCATTCTAGCTAGAGTTCTGTTAGCAATGCATGACCATATCAACTACACATACCATGACCTCATGGATGACAACAACCACCACATAATTGTACACTTGACCACATGTGAACACTAACGTGCATAAAAAATGCATAATCAACCATACAGTCATGATGCCACGCTCCACAAAAACGCCATCAACTTCCCATGGTGAACTCACTCCAATCATAACCCATACCATACAAATGCAACAAGAACATGGTATTACAACACAATAAACACATATGCAACTGAAATGAATGCATGACCAACACATAACCCATCCAGTTTAAGGGGTGAACCATGCCTCTGATACCACTCTGTAACATGCGCCTCCCACATCTACCAAAGTAACCTGTCAACCAGGGTAAACATGTGACAATAAGTTACTATGATATGATTCGACTCCATATGTGTTAGTTAAGGAAGTGGAACAGACAGAAACACAACATACATATCTTACACATCAGAAACATAACTCCTAGGAGCCATCCCAACCACTCAGGTAACCAGCCCTTGAGACCAATTGAAGTTTTATACCATTAAACCCCTGGATGCTCCCTTGATATGGACAATCATGCGTCCAGGAGTCTCCAGACACTCCCACAACATGGGTATGCATATGTCCAGGGAATTTTTCCCAGTGTTGTGCCTGCATCCCTAGGATTTAAGCCACTTTTTCAAGCCCAAAACCCAGGTCACTACCTAGAACTAAATGACACTTTCAGAACTGAAAGATAGAAACAAAAAACTGATACAAATGCAACTACTTGAACAAGGACTTGAAGAGACCCCTACTAACCATGACATGCATTTCATCAAACATGTCACAAATATGTAATCTACAGGTTTAAACGAAAAATATGAGCATAGGTGTCTCATACTCATATGAGAATGGATAAGAAGCATTGATGCCTCAACACATTAGCTGCAGTTTCATCCATTAGGCCATAGATACATTTTATCATTCATTTACAAGTAAAAACATGATGAGAGCCATACATAGCCACTGTCATAATACATGTACATAACAAACATAATAGCCACATAAATATGAAGGAAACAACAACCATATAATCCACCTATAAACCGGTATAATACTCATGAAATAACAAGGAGAAATAACCTCATATTAATGATGCAAAGGCCAACCAGGTTTGGGACTTCCATGAACCACCCAACTGTAGACATGGGTGAGCCAAACTTCTATTTAACTAGTCACCCCCGTGCCATATTCCAAGCATGAATGTGGGATATCATGAAACACATCAATCAAACCCATCCAGGGCTTCCAGAGGCCAAACCACCTTAAGCCATCAATTAGTGATTCGACTTCACGGTCGGACATCACAAACCATCACTAAATTGGTCTCCACCCAAGCCTTCCAGGGCTCTAGAGCATTTGTTCCAACCAAGGCTTTAGGACTAGTAGCTAAACCCACAAAGGGTTCTAGAGAATTTGTCCAACCAAGGCTCCAGGACTAGTAACTCAACCCACCAAGGGCTCTAAAATGTTTGTACAACCAAGGCTCTAAGACTAGTAACTCAACCCACAGGTGATACAGGGCTCTAGAATGTTTGTCCAACCAAGGCTCCATAAACTAGTAACTCAACCCAAGCTAAAGGAAACATGAGAGCCAACTATAAAACAAAGAAATAAACCCACAACAACATGACTAACCAGGAAATGGAAAGGCTAGGCAAATCCACTATCAATCTAGGAAAACCCCCATGCAAATGACGGATCATGACCAATAAACCACATGCATATGCCATGAATTCCAAAACTAGTGAGGAAAACATACATGCAAATCAATACCTGCAAGAAAAACCCACTGTAGCTAATGATCCCGATGTTCTCTTGCGCTTTCCTAATCTTCCTTTGCCTTCTTGCTCCAAAATTCCAAGTATGCCACACTCCTCTAAGAGTGCTCTAAGAAACTCTAAGTGTGTAAGAGTATGAGAGAGAGAGAATAGAGAGAGAGCTTCAAAACTCAACTAAAAAAATTTTGTGAACTGATCCTCAAAATCCTTTTTATTAATGGGGCCTCTATTTTCTTCATTTTCGTCATCACATGCAACCTATGACCTTTCACTTCCATTTTCTCCTAATTTCCATTATTTTCATAAATAAATGTGCCAAAATTCCACTTTTCCTTTCCAAAATCTTTGCCATTGCCTTTTCCAATTGCCTTTGGAATAAGTGTCCCATAAACCATGGTTATTATTTTTCCTTTATGAACTTTTATTACAGGGAATTTTCACCAGGGATGTTACAGAAAGCACTGCATGTTTTTATATCCTTATTTTCTATGCTCTACTACTGATGATTTTTTAAATATGAAGGCCCCTATTATTTTTATTTATGTTTACTTTAATCAACAATATTTTTTATAATTTACTTAGTTGGATTCTCTTGTTTAATCAGATTTGTTATGGGCCTTAAGTAATAATTTTTATGTAGTTCAACTTGAAGAAAATCATAGAAAAATTTATATTGAGAAGACACATTCATATATATATTATATTATATATACATAATATATATATATAATAGATATATAAATATATATATATATATTATATATATTCTAGCAAATTTTCCTTTTTATTTGTGGAAGATGGGTGGTCATAATCATATTGTGTAACAGAACTGAGGAAGGTCAGTTTCAAAACAATTTCCTCTTCTGGTTATGAAAGATCATCTTCAATTTGATCATCAATGACTAATGAAGTTTGAATAAGTTGTTCAACGTTTCTCCTTTCTATTTGTAATATTTTTGGATTAAATGGTCTCCTTAACTAATTTGGATTTTTTTTGCTGGTTCTTCACCCCATCTTGGAGGATTTCTTCCTTCTAACTCCATTCTAGCTATTTTGTTTGAGAGGCTTCTAATCATCCTTTTCATCTCATTTTTCTTCTACTCTTCCTTCTTTGATTCTCCTAAAGGACCACATTCTTATTTTACCTTCCTCTTTTCTCTAGGGTCTTCTTTCACTTTGATTTTACTAGAAGCAACCATATTGGCTTCTATTACTATGACACCATCTTTCATTCCTGATAGTGTTGTGGATCATATTTCTTTGAGCACTAAAGAAAAATCTGAATCTAAGGAGACAAACATTATAACCTTTGTAGTGGGATGAGATGGTTTCATATCTACGAGAATCTTATTGTAAAACTTTTTAAATTTTTTAGTGAAATCAAAGTTTCAATCCCCCACTATAAGGAGATGGTTTAATTTCTATAAGAATCTTATTATACAACTTGTTAAATATTTTAGTGAATCAAGGGTTAAATCCCCACTCTTTCTTTAAATAGCCCCAAATTTTGTAAGACAGTACAATAGTCCATCTTTTCGTCCCATTTTATTATAGACGTTTAATCCAAAACATGCCATCAAGGAATTGAATTGGCATATAATTTTCTAAACCACTTTCTTACCTCTCCTTCTAGAGATTGAATAAAAAATCTAGTATACACATCATCAACGTCTATATTCATGTTGTTATTAAAATTAAGAAAAGTTGTTAAATGTTAAACTTGGGCAGATGTTTTAAATAACCTTGTGGAAAATCATGCAAGTTTTGGGGTAACTGTAATGGGGAATATATGACAGCTACTAATTTTGGTACTCCAACCATTTGGTGTTGTTGTAATTTTTTTTTTTCTAGATTTTGTTGTTGTACAAGTTTTTGCAATAAGGCTTTTTGCACTTTAGGTTCAAGAAGATTGATATGAAATTTTAGCTCCTTATCTTTCACAATGAAG
Organism: Pinus taeda; assembly: GCA_000404065.3. Classification (NCBI taxonomy): domain Eukaryota; kingdom Viridiplantae; phylum Streptophyta; class Pinopsida; order Pinales; family Pinaceae; genus Pinus; species Pinus taeda. The sequence goes on along the minus strand of APFE031110046.1, from coordinate 18,755 downwards.
GTAAGGGGAACAGAATGAGAAAAGAGTGAAAAGGTTCTTTAGTTTTTACTATGTATCATTTAAAGCTAATATAAATAGGGGATAAATCTTCTAGGGCTTCAAGTTTCTCAACAAGAATAACATTTTATCAAGAATTTTGTTTTTTAAGGAGACCAACAACTTTAGGGGATAATTTAGGTAGTCAAATATAAGGTTTATCTTTGAATAGTGAGGAAAAGAAATAAATTCTTGAGAAGTACTTGAAGAGGTAGCTTCATATCTTGCCCTCAAATTCCTTTGATAAATCCTTTATATATTTGACAATGTGAGGATTCCCTCTGGGTTAAGATTACTCATTGTGAACTTTATGCAAGGTTCGAAGATCCTCTAGTAGAGTTTGCTAGGTGAAGAATTTAGCCAACTTGTTCCTTGTTCACTAGCAAGAAACGGTAATAGTCATTGTCCTAGGAAAAAAATATTCATCACTTCGATCCCTAACAACAATGCCACATTGATTTTTTTCCTTGAGACGGTTCTTGACTAGGGAACTATGCCAAGGCTCCAAAATTTGTTTTTAATAAATTATTGAATATATATTTTATTTAGTCTCAAGAGCTATGGGACAACAGGTTTTAAATAGACCAGTCATAGGATACCTTCTAAAAAAAGACGCTTATGTATATAAAGCATGGGTGTGACAATGCCTTTGGGAAAATCCCCCTCTTACAAACAATTATAACAATGTTGTAATAAAATATAAAAGGCTAAGATATGAGATACAAATTTTAGAGCTTGAGGAGGAGGTTGATTGGGAAGATAGAAATATTGTTTTTAATATTTATCATGGGCTAGCTAATGGCATTAATTTGGAATACTACATATATTGATTTATATGGAAAAAACAAGGATGATAACCATACCCTGCTTCATCAAGTACTCAATAAAAAATGACAAGAAAATTAATTGGAAGGAGTGGGCTATGATGACAAGAAAACATGCCCACAACCTTTAATAATCACACAACAATATGGGAAGGAAAGGGATCAAAAAATGAGGCATGCAAGAGAAAAGGAGGGGGGTATATAGACAACATAATTTGTCTCTTAGCAAAGAGCATATGAGGACAAATCAAGAAAAGGAGAGGAAAAACCTGACTAGAGAAGGTAGGGCTCAAAGAAGTGTGATAAAGGAAAGTGTTCCCTCTACGGACAGAGGCAACCCCTCTAGCCCTAGAGTGGGTCTAGTCACAACAAAGACAAAACAACAATCGATTCCCTTAAATAGTCATTGTTGGAGGCCTACCTCAAACCGGTGGTTGATGAAGTTTCCATTGTGCTGCTCTAGCTTCCGTTTCTTTCTCCTCAATGAGTAATCAACCTGAAACACCACAAGAAAACAACAAAGCACATAACCAAGAACAACAATGATATACTTACTTATAAAGTCAAGAAATCATAAGATATAAAGTAAATTGTGCACAAGATATAGGAAATCATCATTGATTGTATTAAAATGAATCAAAAGCAAATCTTACAACCAAGTCTTGACATCGCAAGCCTTCTTGGAGGGTCCAGCCAGTATGTTTCTTCAAGCATTCACTCTCAAGAATGGGTCTCCCAAATAGACAATATCTCTCTCTCACTCATAAGCTCTAATACAAGGTTAAGGCATTCCACAACCTCTTACCGAACTATTAGCAATCCCACACTTGTCACACTCACACCAAAGCTATCTACTTAGTTTCAAAACAAACTCAAAAGAACTAAACAACACTGCCCCAACTTAAGAACTTGTAGATCATAGCAATGGTGAGTGATTTTATAGGATAAGGAGTCTCCATGAAATGAGGGATAGGGAGCTTATCCTTAAGGGAGGTTGCACAAGAGGCGGAATCACCAACCCAAAGGAGGAAAAGTGACCCAAATTGACCCAACAACCAACTCTAGAAACACCTAGAAGGCCGACTGTTTGAACAAATTCAGCAATTCTGGATCATCGCAAGTCACGAACTAAGTCTCAGCGACGACGTCATAAGAAGGAAATGCATTCAGACTAATCGTCGCAACAAATAGCTGGTGGCCTTGCGCCAAGCCCTAAAATCACACCGTCACGGGAAACACGTGTACTTCAGTGATGGTGTCACGACGAGACAGTTCATGACAAGGGATCATCACGCCTTTTAATGTATTATTAGCGACGATGCAGAAACTTAGGAAAAAGGTTCAGTTCTTCAGCATTAGAGAGCACTAATTGATCTTTTTGCATAAGTGGGAAGATATGGACATGTGTATTTGATACATGACATAGTAGAGAGACTGAGATGAGGATAGTGAAAAATTACTGTGTAACAGATGCCCCCTAAAGCATGAAGCCCGAGAGAGGGGGAGGGGTGAAATGATTTACGAAAATATCTGAACTAGAACACCACCTTGAAGAACCTGCAGGTGCAAGTACAACTGATATCTCTGATAGTGAAATACATGTAGTCTAGGCATGGACGTAGCCATCCAAAAGACATATGAAAGTTGGTCTATGGTATGGATGCAACCACCCAATTGATAAGACCATATATAATGACAAAGGTATGGTCGCAGCCATCCATAAAGACTCAAGTATGGTCACAGCCATCCAATCAAAGAGTCATGTATGTAATCATGAACCAATCCACACAGCCTGAACGTATGTAATCTTAGTTCAGGGTCTTGAAACCCTAACCAATCTTAGTACAAATTCTAGCATGCGAATAGACATGCTGAAGTTGAGCATGATAGAAAGTCCCTTGATTACCGATCAATAATGAAAACCGTTAACAAGCGCGAGAGAAACCATCAATAATGCTAATGGCTCTCAAGGTATTGCTAGTACAATCCACTAAGTGTGTAAAATGGGCCGAAGTCGAACACTCGTGGAATCAGTCAATCGAAGACTAATGATGAAAGTCTATCGTCAGGCGCGAAGAACTTTCCATTGAGGCATGTAATCTCCAAGGTACCGAAAAGGATCTCTAGATCAACCTCCTGGATAATGAGCTGGTGTCAACAGGAAGTGATTCATTGCATGAGGGCCATAATGTTTCCCCCATCAACGACACGAGATAAGGAACAAGTGGTAGATGGTGAAACAGAGCATCAGAGGAGGAGGTAAGGGTGTGAACTGCAGAAGGATTATAATCTTGAACATATCGGAAACATGACTCTGGAATGCGGCAGAATTTTGGTACCAAGGGATTGGAGTTCTGACAGAGACAACATGGATTAGATGGAATGAGGCAAAATGGAAATCCAAAACCCCAGAAAGCCAATGACGATATGAGGATATCCCAATCCTATGAGAAGCAAAAGTGTCAATGTTCAAGAGTGACTAGCTGCTGTAGGTAACCAATGACGACTTCCAAATGTTCCCCCACCATTGTTGGTGAGTACCCCAATTATTGTTGGAAAACAAGCTTGAAGGGGATAGCATATGCTTGTGATATAAGTTTGACCTTCAGACGAATCTAACCTAGTGATAGTTTAACGAACCCTAGGGAGGAGAAGCTTGAGCCTCATCATGGTGACGAGTCCAATGTTGTCAAGGTTTAACGAGTCTGACACATGTAAAACTCAGAGTCTTTTTCATGTTTATAGATTTTGAAAAAGACACGGAAAATAAAACTCCAGGGGATCCTTTTTCGTAAATTTGTGTCCCTCAAGCCCGAAAAAGTAGAAAACAATACCCGAGAGAACTGCTTGACCATTACGACCAAGGAGTACTTTTCGTAATTAGTGGTCCCGATCCAAAAAAGTAAAAAAGCGATCAGAGACATGTCATTTCATAACCAAAATCAAACTTGAAATGACAAAATTTTGGCTATCTTTTCACATTTATACGGTCGGAAAAGGAGAACTCGGCAACATTTTCATTTTTTACGAGTCAAAAAAAGAGCTTAAAGGTGACTCGTCCTAGAGGAATGAGTGGTATAAAGGGTAACAGTTGGTTCCGCCAATGGTGGAACTACTCAAAACATGTAATGGTCAAGAGGCTGGCTAATAAAACCACTCATCGCTACAATCCCTCAGGAAAGGAAAAAAAACCAAGTGAAAGCATATGATCGGCCAAAGAGATGGCAATGATGAAACAAAAACAACCAAGGCTCATCTAGTAGAATTTAACGGATAAAAAACAGCAATCATGAGATGTAAATTGGGTATGGGTTCATGTTTACACAAGCTTGAACCATGGAGAACTCTGCTTGGATTCGGTTTCATGTTTACACAAGCTTGAAATGAAAAACTATGCTTGTTGTAAGTTCGCATGCCCTCAGCATAATAACGCAAATCGAGGTACATGTCCCCCAAGCTTCATTGCATTCAATGGAGTGGATGGAATGAAGGTTCATGTTTGAGATCTTAGAAAGACTCGACTTGGAGTTTACGAGATCTTAATCAAAAACTTGATTTGGAAAGGGAGTTGTTTCATTCTTTTTAACGAGGTTGACATAGGAACAAGAATTATCCTTGGAACTCCTTGTTTCATTTTTTAACGAGGTCGACACAAGATAAGAACCATCCTTGGACACCTTGTTTCACTTTTTAACGAGGTCGACACAAGATAAGAACCGTCCTTGGACACCTTGTTTCATTTTTTAACGAGGTCGACACAAGATAAGAACTGTCCTCGGACACCTTGTTTCATTTTTTAACGAGGTCAACACAAGATAAGAACCGCCCTCGGACACCTTGTTTCATTTTCTAACGAGGTTGACACAAGATAAGAACCATCCTCGGGACCTGTTCATAGGTCATAAGAAAACATGACTCCCAAGAGATCTTCACTATATGGAAGAACCACGCTCTGGGAGGAACACATGTCATTAGAAACCAATGACAGATCGGGTTCCAATGCTCCCAGTACATGATGTACGAGACCATCTACATTATTATTAGCAGAGGCGGAGATGGAATAGGTAGCCACATAATTGACCTGTGGCAAGGAAGGGGCTGCTTGCGTACAAGAGCCGATAGGGGATGATGGTGGTACAGGAGGTACTGGGAGACTAAAGAACGAAAATTAATCTATATTCACCATTCTTCCATCGTGCAGAAAACAAACCACATGGAAAAGTTAAGAAAAGAGAGCTCCCATGGCATAAATATAATAACAGCCAAGGAGAAGACTGAAATCTAAAGTACCTTGGACAACCATCACATCTATATAGATGGTTTTTCCTCCCAAAGTAATAGGGAACTTCAGAAGGATCCCTAAAGGTTGATTGGTTCCTTTTTCAACTGCCAATAGATTCTATGTGACTGGAACAAGCTATGGGGAGCCCAAAGCTTGCCAAGTAGTGAAAGTCATGAGGCTAACTGACGCACCCTCATCCAAGACAGTGCCAGGTACTGCCTTATTATAGACATGTACTGTAATCTGGAAAGGCACATAGGATGGAAGGTAGAAAGCAGTCAAATGACTCCAGTCGAAGGAAATGACTGAACTAATTGGTGGGGGTATCATATGATTTCCCCCATGCTCTACAGGAATTGAAGAAGGACCCTTTGAATCAGCTGGGATAGGAGGGTGGTTCTTGGACTCAAGAGAATCTGATGAGATGAGAAGAACATGAGCAGTGTAATCATGACACTCTTCCGAAACAGAGTGATCAACAGGTGGTGAATCCAAGTTGACACTCTTTTCGACCAATGGTTGGTCAGGAACATGCTGAGCACAACCAAGTTTGGGAAGAGAAGGGTGGACAAGAGAAGAATCTAAGTTAATCTCGTTGTCAACTGAGAGAGGGTCTGAAGAGAGCCTATGATAACCAATGGGAAGTCGGGGTGAAGAAGCTGTAAGACTTTCCAAAATAGCAGAAGCTTTATCCATGAGCGAACAAAGGTGAAGGGGATGGTAGCCTTCACACAGTCTACAGGGGAATCAAATCTTCCCTTTCTTCTTACCGCTATGAGTTGAGGATTGAACAGTGACATGAACTTCAGAGGATGATGAGGGACGAGCCAGATCGTGAGACCATACTTCTAAGATCCTAGGAATGCCAAGACAATCATGAAGAAGATGGTCACCCTTGCACAATTTACAAGGAAACTTAACCTTCTGCGGAGGAGCAGGAGGTGTTTCGACCTGATATGTACTCAGAGCAATAGTTGAATAGGTGGCCTCACGCTTATTGGACTTCTTCTTCTTCTTCATCATCTTGTTCTTCTTCTTAGTCTCCTGGTTACTAGATGTGGAACTTTCACCAGGCGAAGTAGGAGATGAAGATGAAGAAACAGGGGAAGAAGGCGCAGGCTCAACCTTGGAATCATCGTGCCATGATTTAGACAAAGGAGATGGTGGAACATAAGTCATGACACTTGGGACCACCGAGGTTGAAAACAACCAAACGGGCAAACCGATGGTTAACCTAGGCAATGACAATGTTGCCATGTACGGTGCACTGACATTTCCAAAAGAAGGAAATGGACCAGGGCTCCCATCTGGGGGAAGACCTTGGCCAGTAGACTCAAGGAATGTTGCCATCAGGAACGAGCTTGAAAAACACTCGTACCGTAACCAAGAACTTGAACTGTTGCTAGGAATATTTCGTGGGCAGTAAATTTTACAACACATGAATAAAACTGGACCTTTTCATGTTCCAAGAGTCGAGAAAAGGATGGAAAGGTGACTCTATCTCTTTCGAGGTTTAATGATCCTGAAAGGACAAGTCCTCAGATTAACCTTTTATTTTAATGAGTCGAAAAGGAATGAAAGTGACTACTCTAGAGAACTAGGAAAAAGGTTAACCAGACAAACCGTAAAACTGCATATACACCTTGGTGATCAAATGGAAGAGAAATGACCAAGGACTTTCCGTACGACAGCCAATCTTCCTGAATACTGTGTTTGGTGCGTTATGGTTCCCAAGGTGGCAAACACAGCTTCCTATGGATGTAGGATGATAACCTAGTGGGGTCTCCCGATATATACTCGCCTGTACTGGGAGCACAAGTCCATACTAGGCAGCTATTGAGTCACAGAAGGAGGAATCACCCAACCTTAAGCGAAAGCAATAGTGACTAGGTTTAATGATGCCGGAGAACATCTCTAGCCTAGACCTCTAAATAATGCGTGTTAAGTTCCAATAATTGTTAAGTTCATTCAATTTATTTTAGAGTTGATCTTGAATTAAGTTTTAGTTTTCAGGCCCTACCGTATGTATATCAAAAACCCTAGGATGCAACTAGAATGAGTAAAGCATCTTTCATTTCAATGAAAACCTACTTAAAGGAGGGTAGAAATCTCATTCCCAAGAAAACACAAGCGAATGCAAACACTAAGAAACACAATGCATCAATACACTAATCTCATGATGCATCGATACTACTAATGAAATATTTAGAGTTCGCTTTTCAATTTCTCAAACATGAAAATTTGAAATTCACATACGAATGCAATCTTTTGATTTTTTTTTTTTTTTGAATATAAAGAGACAAACAAGCAAGTGTAAACTGATCAATCCAAAAAATTGTAATCTATGCTTGGTAGTGAAGATACTGAATCAATCATAAGAAATTGTTTCAATAATCGACACCAAAAATCGATCAACAAGAAAACAAGCAATGAAAAAGCCTCAAGCAAATCAATAAGACAGTTGTGGATGAACCTTGGACAGAAAAGTAACCCAAGCAAATGGTTTCTCGATGAAACCTCTAAAGAGCTAGGTCACACAGTCTAAAAACACAAGACTCACTCAATGAAACCAAAGAGATAGTACCTTAACCAAAAGAAATCAAAACACGCTGATGGGAGAGAGGAAACAACAGGGGATAAACAAGGTTGGTGGATTCAGGAGGTAAAGTTGTAAAAATAACTTTACAGGAATCATCGCAGGTGTTACCCTGACAACTAGAGACGTCGTCGTAGGTGTTACACTATCAACTAGAGACATCGTCACAGGTGTTACACTGACAACTAGAGACTAGCCGCTAAAGTACACCCGTTTTCAGAGACAGTCCGATTTCAGGAATCGTCGCAGGAATTAAACTAGAAACCTGAGATGAAACCCAAATAGTCGCAGGTACAAAGCTAGAACATTAGCGACATCTTCGCGACTATTAGGCTATCTTCAACGACGATCTTACTTAAGAAAAATACAAAGTAAAATCACCTAAATGACACCAGATTAACCTTCCAAGCAGTAAGGGGAATTCCCAGATTAACCTACGTAACCCAAAAAACTGATGGTTTAACCCCAAAATTCAAGAGACACTAAAACAAAAAACAGATCAAGGGTGAACAAGAAGAAAACATACAAAGGATTCCCTAGCAGAGTCACCAACTTGTGATAAAGGAAAGTGTTCCCTCTGCGGACAGAGGCAACCCTTGTAGCCATAGAGTGGGTCTAGTCACAACAAAGACAAAACAACAATCGATTCCCTTAAATAGTCATCGTTAGAGGCCTACCTCAAACTGGTGGTTGATGAAGTTTCCATTGTGCTACTCCAGCTTTCGTTTCTTTCTCCTAAATGAGTAATCAACCTGAAACACCACAAGAAAACAACAGAGCACATAACCGAGAACAACAATGATCTACTTACTTATAAAGTCAAGAAATCATAAGTTATCAAGTAAATTGCGCACAAGATATAGGAAATCATCATTGATTGTATTAAAACGAATCAAAATCAAAGCTTACAACCAAGTCTTGACATCACAAGCCTTCTTGGAGGGTCTAGTCAATATGTTTCTTCAAGAATTCACTCTCAAGAATGGGTCTCCCAAATAAACAATATCTCTCTCTCACTCATAAGCTCTAATACAAAGTTAAGGCATTCCACAACCTCTTACCAAACTATTAGAAATCCCACACTTGTCACACTCACACCAAAGCTATCTACTTAGTTTCAAAGCAAACTCAAAAGAACTAACCAGCACTACCCCAACTTAAGAACTAGCAGATCATAGCAATGGTGAGTGATTTTATAGGAGAAGGAACCTCCATGAAATGAGGGAGAGGGAGATTATCCTTAAGGGAGGTTGCACAAGAGGCGGAACCACCGTCCCAGAGGAGGAAAAGTGACCCAAACTGACCCAACAACCATCTCTAGAAACTCCTAGAAGGCTGACTGTTTGAACAAATTTTCCAATTCTAGATCGTTGCAAGTCACGAACTAAGTCTCAATGAAGACATCACGAACTAAGTCTCAACGAAGACATCACAAGGAGGCAATGCATTCAGACTAATCGTTGCAACAAATAGCTGGCAGCCTTGCGTCAAGCCCTAAAATCACACCATCGCAGGAAACACATGTACTTCGGTGATGGTGTTGCAACAATACCGTTCATGACAAGGGATCGTCACACCTTTTAATGTCTTATTAGCGACGATGCAGAAACTTCAGAAAAAGGGTCTATTCTTCAGCATTAGAGAGCACTGTTTGATATTTTTGCATAAGTGGGAAGATATGGACATTTGTATTTGATACATGACACATCAGACGGATTGAGATGAGGACAGTGACAAATTATTGTGTAACAAGAAGCACACAAATATTTGGAGGCATTGGGGTGCTCATGTACTTGGTTGATAGGTGGAGATAGGGGAATCATTGAAATCCCAATAGTGATGAAGGTGTGAGAATCCCCTCTAAAGCATCCTTCCTCAATCCTGGAAATCTAGCTTAGGGGTGTCAACTACAAAAATGCTTGGCTTGATCTCTTCTAAGGTTGGGGGGAGAGTTAGAGTGACGATATCAATTGCCAAGTTCTTCTCCATAAGATAAGTACTCTCTTTCTCATGATAAAATTCAATAGGATGTCATGTATGTGTTTATATATTGTTTTAATGCATGTATTAATGTTGGGAGTGGGATTTCCAGGATGAATATGGATTTAACGTCTTTCTGTGTATTTTTATGAGGAATGGGTTGATTATGTTTTTTTTTATCCCGAGATTGGGTGTTGGATTGATTTACCTGAATAACAAAAATATATAGATATCTATGTTAACTTGAGTCTAAACTTGTCTAAATGGAATGTCTATTTTATACTTGTTTAATATGTTGATTAACAGTGACCTTGTTAATTCTGGGAAATGAAGTTTCCTGTATGATAGAAAAATGTTGGTTTATTGCATGATTTATTGAAGGGGTTAATGTTACAGATCCATTTGGGCACATCAACCCCAGCCTACAGATCAGTAATATTAGGGCCCATCAAACCTTAATCCAGTTGTTACATGCCCTAAATAAGTCAAACATCAGAATGCCTAGCTTCCCAAGAATTTCCATGACTGAAATCATCCAAAAATTGCCTTTAAGAAGATCAGCGTAGGCAGGCCTTCATTAGGGTGTGTTGTAGTGCAGTCTAGTACACTGTTAGGGTGCTATGCAGTGCACTTAACCCCTCTTTGGTCCGTGCTGGGTGAATTTGAGTGAAATTGCATTGGGGTTTGGGAATATTCTTATCAATTGGATGCATCTAGAAGTTTCTAAAGTTTATCTACTCCTTGGAGCTCGAATTTGGATGAGGTAGGGAGTTAAGGAACATCAATCCCTTTATCCCTTCCTCCATGGAACTAAATCCTAAGTTTGGGAGGGCATTCATTATCACCATTTATGGCATAACTTCCTTCATTCACCTATAAAATGACCACTCATCTAAGTGATCAGGGGCTTGGCTAGAAATCACTGAATTATAGGGAGATACTATTAGTATGAGACTGGAGTTGATTTCAAGTATTAGAATGATGTCAAAATGTCTTTCTTGTTATGAGGAGAGGATGGGATTGAACTGGAGGAGCAATGTTGAATCAACAAAATTGGGTTGTAACTCTTCCTTTTACTAATAAAGTGTTCAAATCTTTTTCCATATGCTTGTATTGTACATTGATGCTTTCATATGTGTATCATTTACTTGATTCGATGATATGTTTAATTAATAGATCATTATCATATGCTTTGATTGGTTTTTGTCTTATGTCTGTGTGCAGGTACTCTTCAAGCGGATTAAGTACAGAAAGGAGCGGCAGAATTGGTCATGGGAGATAAGGAGTAAGCGAAAGCTACAGTAGGCTTATTTACTTCTTATTTAATCTATTGGTCATATAAAAAGTAGAGAATGCTTTCCATTGTTGTTCTAGACTTAGCCACTACACGAGGAGTTTAAGCGTTTATCCGTAGACACTAAAAATTCCCAAAACAAATTGGTGAATCTACTGGGGAGAGATTATCCATCTTAGTAGCTTATCAGCCTCCTAAGACATTTTTACATACTGTACTTGTGGTCTTTGATTGAATTTCATTGAAAATTGGGCCAAAACTGTGCCGAATTGCCTTCAAAATGGCTTACTGTCACCAGCACAGCCCAATGAAGGACACAATGAATTGCAATGCACTTCCCACATAGATCTAGTGTGCTAAAGCGCACTTTCTCTCACTGCTACCTGCTCTGATCCCTTGAGGATCAGTTTCCCATCTAGGAGCTGAAGTTTTTTGCCAATTTTCTCCTATTTGAATGATTTGCTGAATGTCAATGATGTCTTGTCTCTGAAAATAACTTTTCATCTCCTTACCTGGCCCTACTTAGACTAGGATTAATAAATGTTTCTTATGTATTTACTTTGTCATTTTCAATATATAGTTTAAATTTAGTGGTTTGGTTGATTGATCTTTGTCAAAAGAAAGTGTCGTAAAACCATATTTTCCTTCGAAAATTGAATTGTCGTAAAAGCCTTCATTCATGAAAGATCGATTGATTAATGTATGCATACGATTAGTCTTTTCGTTGAAAGTGTCGTAATTCCTCATTTCTTTGAAAATGAAAGTGTCATAAAGTCTTCCTTTCCTTGAAAATAATTGGTCGCAAAATCATCATTTTTATGAAAAGAGTTTATTGATCGATTGTGCATTAGTTTTACTTTTGCTTATTCACATTAAGGGAAATCGAAAAGAAATTCATGCATTTTTCATTATAGATATTGAATTTTGTGAATGCTTGAAAGGAATAGCTAGGGAAATTGCATTAGATGTGCTCTTTTCTCTTTGTCAAAAATCTGATTGCTCTATCCCTACTAGCTAAGAATTTTCATTGTTCAATTGAATAGGAAGAATTCTTATCATATTAGTTGCATTTTAGGAATTGCAAATGTACATCATATCGTGAACCTTGAAAGGAAAATTCTAAATAAGATGAACTTAAAATTTATTTGAGTTTACTTAATGGAGCATTGTCACTTAACGAAAAACATTTAGAGGTCTAGGCTAGAGACATGTTCCAGTGTCGTAAAAGAAAGCAACTGCCGCTAACTTGTCTGCAATACATCCTGATTGTGATACCTCATTCCACGTATGTGAGTATAACGTAGCTCTTCCACGTACCTTTGGGTATATAGGGTGGTGTTACAGTACGTAAAGTATATGGGAATTATCTCACTGTGTGGTTTTTCATTAGATAGCGCTTATACAGACTGGGCCTCATGTACCTTTGAGTATATATGGGAGGTGTTAGAGTCGGCATGGTCAAGCCCTTTGTCAGGGATCAAAACTCTTTATGCATTTCATGATTAGGTGTCCCGCTCCTCTCTTCCAGTTGCATTCTGCTAGGGACATGCCATGACCTGACGGAGAAAGTCATGCTAGTCAGTTTCCCTCATGTCTGGCCCATGTTGGTTCAGGTCTTGGTCCAAAATCAATAAAATTCATGATAGTCAAGGTCTGGTCCTATTTCATGACAGAGTCATTTTTGGTCTAGGTCTAGAAATTCATCAACTTTGGTCCTTGAAATAACATGTCCAGAAACAAGCCATGCAGGCTAGAGGGAGACCTTATACACCTACAATGTAGAAAGCTTCATCATCATCACAAGAGACATCGACTCTTCTCAAAAACTCTGTTTTGAAGAAAAGTAAAACAAGGTCAACCATGACAAATTTTCCAAAAAATCGACAGCTGATATTTTCAAATGCAGTCATGGATGTTAAAGCTAGAGGCCTAGTCACACAATCCCCACAAGGAATGCAAAAAATTTCATCAAGAGAGCCAAAATTGTGAAGAAAATGGAAAAACAGAATGTTGTAAAAGTCAATGAAAAAGTGCAGAACACAAACATTAGAAAATGGGTTTTTAAAGAGGAAAAAATCAAATCAGTTTCTCTCAAGCTTATAAATACATATTGTGGCCCAAAGCAAAGCCATTATGCCGTTGGAGACTTAGAAAGACATTGCAAAGGTGGGAGAGTGAGATTGGTGAGCATTTGAGTGAGTGGGTAGGTGATTTGAGAAACGCAGCGCACACAGGCAGGAGCGCGGCGCATCCACCATGCGCGACGCATACACAACCAGTCCGCCTTTGAAAAAATACACATGTGCGACGCATATAAGGTGCGCGACGCACTAGGAAGAGAGCGCGGCGCACACAGTCCAGCAGTTCAAAACAAGGCAAGATCGTTCCAAGCTTTCGTGAAGCTCATCAAATCAAGAGATTTGTAGAGCATCTATTAGTTCAGTGGATTCAGAGGGCAGCAAAGAAATTCAGGGTACAAATAGCAGCAATGGAATTGAAGACTTCATCAGATTATGAGGGGGAAACCCACAATGATACAGCTTCAGGAGATCAGGCTCCCCGGAGACCTAGGAGTGGCCGACATGTCAGGAATGAACCAAACACCCTCACTAAGTTGCAGGCATGCCCTCTCGCTATGTCTTGTTTCCAGCACTTGTCATGTTTCGGATTTTGTCAGAGGGTGGAAAATGTTAGGATTCATCATGAGTTGACCCGCCTCTTTGCACTTCACCTACATGGAGGACAGTCTATCTTGGCAGGGACCACTTTCACATTGACACCCGAAACCATATCAGTGGCAACAGGCATACCAAATGTTGGAGAACAGTGGCACAAGAAAATGAAGGTGGAGAGGGAGCTTTATGAGCCTTACATAAAATTCAGTTGTTTGAGTCAGCTCACGAGAGTTTTCCCATTCAGATTTTTGATAGATGATTATGCTCTGCTCATGAGATTGATCATGAAATACTTCAGTTGGGAAGGGAGGTTCTCTCGCCTTTATGCCTATCACATCAGGTTACTCATTCACTTCACCAGGGTGCGTGTGATGAACCTCCCATTCTTCATTTGTGGGAACATAGAGAGGATGAGGAAATTCATGCAGCACAAGACGCCTCGGCAGCAGCTCAACAGTGTATATCACTTCGCTCTTATCCAGATTTTGGTGGACCATCAGTTGAGATTACAGGGCATTGCTTGGGAGGACTTCATCTCCCGTTACTTCTTCAACGCTCCACAGGTAGTATCAGAGGCAAAACATGAGATAGGTGATCCTTCTCATCAGCATGAGCACCATGAGACCACTGTGGTGCCTTTTTCCGTCACGTATCAGAGAGGTTATCCGAAAGGCACCAAGCCTTTGTTTGCAGCAGCAAAGCAAGTGTTATCTCCACCCGGGGTGGAAGGGGCCTTGCTTCCAGCATCAACTACACAGGTATTAGACAAGGGCAAGGAGCCCATGCATGATGAGGGGCCTTCAGGTACACAGGAGACTGGTGTCATCCTCATTCCAGATGAAGAGACAGAGGCAGAAAATGCCAAACTCAGGATGACCATTCAGGAGAAGGACACGAAGATCAAATAATTGAGGCTAAATTTTGAGAGGGCTAGATGGGTCATCAAGCATCTGGAGCAGAGAAACAAACAGCTGGAAGACTAGCATGTGATCATGGAGCTGCAGAACATCCGTGAGGATCGTCTAACTGCCCAGCAGAGGAGGATTGAATTTACTTCATTGGAGCAACAGGTTATGGATGATTGTGAGTCTGTTCTTGAGAGAGTCAACATGCACCTGGACAAAATGTTTAACAAGGCCAACAAAGACAACACATTTCTGAGACACATGGCTCATCATTACAGGGCACGGAACTTGAGTTTGAGAGCCCGAATAAGGAGTTTGAAAGAAAAACTGAGGAAAGCCACAAAAAGGGCAAAAAGGGAAAAAGAGAAAGATAGGCTCAGGATCTTGGTTGAGGCCTCCTTGATTCAGAAAAGCACCCCATAGAGAATTTCCAGCCCAAATCTCAAACAATTTGGGCAAATTTTGGTCACAGGGAAAATTTTGGGCGAAAAACAAGGATTTTCTCCCTGTGCGTCGCGCACCCTGCGCGGCGCTAAAATTCTAGCACTCCAATCAAGAAAAGGTTTACATTTCTGGATTCAGCATCAAAAAATACATCTAATGGTGTCTAGGCTAGGAATTTTGATAAGTTTTGGGTCTCCTAAAGGTCAAAAAACACCCAACTGGCATTTCTGCCACTTTTTGAACACACAGAAAGTAGTCTTGGGAGAATGAATATTTGGAGGGGCAAATGAGATTCAAATTCAGAAATTCCAGCGGGGTTAGAAAGTAGACAGGCCAAGATTTCCAACAAGCTCACTTGGGCACATTTTGGACACCTCGAAGTGCCCAAACACAGGCTCCAAAGTAGTGCAACGCACAAAGAAAGGGCACGCGACGCACAGAGGAAAAATTGCCAATTTGTTTCCATTTCGCAAAATTTCGGTTCGCGACTTCTCCAAGTGGGCCCGCTCATCTACACTTCAGTTTTTTGGCACCAAAGGTGACATTTTAATTTTTTTTTATCCAGATTGGCTTCTATCCAAGTGGTGAAGGAAGGCAAACGGTCACCCCAAAGCCAAATGTCATATTTGCAGTGCTGCACCTGTAGCTGATGGTTGGCTCTCCATCTCCATTTCAAAATGATTTGAGTAACTTCCCAGCCCCTGGGCATTCTATCTCTTCCTCACACATTCTATATATTGTATGCAAGTTATTTGCAAAGGGTTGGTTGGCTTGTAACTTCTGGGAGACTGTGGGAAAGAAACTTTGTTTCTGCATTGTATATTTTTACAGAGGATTAATGAAAGGCAGTGGCTCTGTTTCATGAGATTCCTGTGGTTGTGAGTATAGCAAGTGTTTATCTTATGTTTCATATGTACCTTGTTATGTTTTGTATTCCATTTTACCTTTATTTTTGGTGAAGTTTTTCGAGTGAGATCAGGTAGAATACAATTCTAATTGCTCTACCTGTGGGAAAATTTCATATATAGTGTTTATTCTTCTGTTTGAAAATGATTCATCTCCTATACCCTTTTCAACTCCTTAATAATTCTCTCCATTCCTTTGTTATGTTCCATAGTTTCATTTCAATCCATTTCTGGTGGAATTTTTCGAGTGAGATCAGGTAGAATTCTATTCTATTTCTCTACCTGTGGGAAAATTTCATATACAGTGTTCATTCTTTTGTTTGAAAAGGATTCATCTCCTATGCCCTTTTCAACTTCTTAATCAATCTTTCCATCCCGCCACATTTTAAAACTAAATTTCTATGCTTTTAGCCTACCTTGCCTCACGAAATAATCTGTGCCTTCATTTTTAGTTCTCTGTTCATTGAGGTCCAGTGCTCCCATAACATCCCAGAAATATAGTCATTCATAAAAATCACTCCTTGTTTTCACTTTCACTTACTAGCCTAAGACAAATAGTTCGTTTGAAATTCATCTCAGTCCTTCTCATTTATCTATTCACTGAGTGTGACCCGGAGAGAGCCCTCTCTTGTTCTGGTAGGGCTAGCTACCAGACTGAGCATGGTTTGTGGTTACCCTGAATTTTTCCTTCCTTCAGCCTGAGGCAGATTTAGGTGCTAACATAATGGCGATTTCGCTGGGGACGAAAATGGTTTTTTTTGAAAAGTTTGCAACAAGAAATGCTTGTTGAGAATGCAACAAAATGATGGAGCTTAGTGGAAAGGAGTTGCCTTCACTAAGTGGGCCCGCAGACTATTTTTGGCGCAAGTCTATTTTTAGACTATGTCTATTTTTAGACATATGGATCATGTCTATGGATTGCAGGTTGTTGTCTTATGGATGCATTGACCAAGTGGAAAAAATAGATGGACTTCTATTTTGATGAAAGTGTGAGTGATCACAGTGTGAGTGATCAAGTCTATTTTTAGACTGGCTGTCAAAAATAGAAAAGTCAAATATTATTATCTCACAATAATATTTGGACTATAAACTTTGTCTTATTCTCTTGGAGCACTTCAGATGAGCTACGGATATGGCACATGCAATCCCAGAAGGAAATACGTGGTTCCTATGGGATAACTAATATTTGCATGCAGGACTTCAGTTAGAACCCAAGTGAGTTGAGTTTAGTGGACCGGAGGTGCAGTTGATGGAGTTGTGTTCAGTTTAGCTTTGTTAAACTGGTTGTATTTAGTCTAACTGGCGAATAGACTAGAGATGAGTTGGGTGAATTAGTTATTAATTAATTCACAAGTTATTAACTCATAATACAACTAATGAATACATCAGTTAACTCAGTTGCATGTCAGTGCATGTTCAGTTCAGCAGGGACAGGTGTTAGAGAAACAGATTGCTATCAGTTGTGACTATAGTTGTGCACCAGATCTTGCACAAATCAGGGGATTGAGTATGCCAATGAGTTTTCATGTATTGTAGCTTGTTCTCACGTGATTTAGCCAAGGAAATACGTGGCTTCCTTGGTATTATCATCAGTTCTTGTGCAGGTATTGAGCAGCGGAGGCAGGCAAGCAGCGGAAGAGATCTGAGCCAGTGATTGATTCAGATCTGAGCTGTATTGTGTGTAACAGGTGGAGCTGGTACTGGATTGCTTGTGATAAGCATTGTACTTTGTAATGTTAGATGACTCAATCATTAATATACAGATAGTTGGGGTTTTTAGCGAGATGCTTTCCCCGGGATACATACTATGTTAATGTGTGAATGCTCTTGATGTTTTATTGTTATTGATGCTGCTATATTGATGACAACGTAGAGGAGCTTATGTATTGTGTATGTTTTCTGCAATAGTACATGATCAGGATAATCTCTGTTGAATATGTGTTAAATTATTCAAAATTTCTACATGGTATCAGAGCTGGTTGATTTGTAGAAGAGATTTCTACATGGTATCAAAGCAGTTGATCATCAGATCTACTATTCAGAAAGTGTTTACATTCTATTTCTCTAGGCAGAGTCTGTAATCGGGCCAGGTAGCCTCTGGATTCATCCTTCCTTTGGAAGGTGAAATATCCGGTCAAAGCCCATACAGTCAATCTCTGTACGAGAAATATTGTGTTCTCACGAATCTTAGATCCGAGGCGGTTGAGTTGATTGTTGGTGGAATTCAAATTTGCAGCAGTGCTTTCTTGGTGACAATGCAGCAATGTCTTTCAACGGATTGTGATTGGAGTATGCTCTTGAGGGAAGCTCAAACTATATTGCATGGAAGTACAGGATGGAGGCATTATTGGATGATAACGGGCTGAAGGAGTTCATAGATACGGATATCCCAAAGCCTACTGATGCTACTCAAGCTGATGCTTGGCAAAAGAAGATCGCAAAATGTTGAAGGATTCTATTGGAGGGCGTGAAGGATCACATTGTGTCCAGACTCCATGGAAAGGCTACTCCATATTTGATGTGGAAATCATTAACAGAATTATTCCAAAGCAAGAACAATTAGAGGAAGATGGCACTCAAAGATAAACTCAGAAACATCAAATGCGAGAAGGGTGACAGTATTCCCAAGTATCTCACAAAGTTCACTCAGTGTCGAGATGAACTGGGAAGTGTGGGGGTTATTGTCGATGATGAGGACTTGGTGAGCTTGGCTCTCCTTGGTCTTCCAAAGAGTTGGCATTCCTATCAGGACTCTATCAATGGTCGGGAGAAGTTGCCAGGATGGGAAAGACTATGGTCAGATCTTGTGCAGGA
>APFE031110039.1:0-13531 GCA_000404065.3 Pinus taeda | reverse complement strand
AATATAAAAAAATGTTTTATTTATTTACCATACCTCTTGTTTATTTATATTTTTATTAATTTACCATACCTCTTTTACAAATATGGTATTTGGCCCATAGGATTCACTTAAACAAAACCTGTTTTTTGAGGCTTCATAAATAGAAAGAGGGTTATGGACTAAATATAAAAAGAGGGTTTATTTATTTACCATACCTCTAGTTTATTTATATACCATACCTTTTGAGTAAGTATAAAAAGAGGTTTTACTTATTTACCATACCTCCACTTTGTTTGTTTTTTTATTTGTTTACCCCATTGCATGTATATAAGGTGACTTATGGAGTAAATATAGTTTATTTATTTACCATACCTCCCATTTATTTAAATTTTTATTAATTTACCATACCCATTTTATAAATATGGTATTTGGCCCATAGGATTCACTTAAATAAAACCTATTCTTGAAAATTAGGGTGAATGGAAGGTTGTAACTCCTAATTTCAAGGGCTAAATTTACCTTTTTTACCCTCTCCCTTAAAATAAGGTGGCTACTATTTGAGGGCGATTTGTAAAAATGTACTATGATACAAAATATTCGCCCACTAAAAATTTAAAACCCCTTAATTTCACCTAAGGGCGAAAATTCGCCCCTAAAATTTTCCATGGTACATATTGTACTGTGTGCATGTTGGATATGTAGTTTTGTGTATATATGATGCTATGCACATGTTGGAAATCCAATGCTGTGTACAAGTGGTGTTGGGTTCATGTGGTACATTGGTACTATGTGCATATGGTGTGGTGTGCATGATTCTACAAGTGGTGTTGTGTACAGGTTTTACAAGTGTCACTATGTGCATGTGGCATTGTGTACATGTGGTGTTGCGTACATGTCGTGTGTATGTTATTCTGTACATGTGGTATTGTGTACATGTTGTATAGGCGGTGTTGTCTACATGTGATGTTGTGCACACATTGTGCAGATAATTGTAGTGTACAAGTGTTATTGTGTACATGTGATACATACGGTACTAGTGTACGTGTGGTATTATGTGCATATCATACATGTTGTGTTGTGTACATGGGCTACTATGTATGTGCATTGTGTAGTCATCGCATCGTGACATGTATATTCATTGTGTTGTACTCTGTGTGGGTACATGTATTGTGTGGCGTTTTACATTGGGTATAAATGTATGAGTTATGTTGCATATCAAGTGTATGTGTATGCATTTTGTGGTGTCACACAATGTGTGCAGATGTATGTCCTGTGATGTACATTGTGTACATATATGTGTTGTGTTGTATCATACACCAGACGTAGGAGTAGGTATTTTGTTTTGTTGTACACTAGGTGTAGGTGTATGTGTTGTATGTCAGGTGTAGATGCATGTATTGCATGGTGTGGTATGTCATGCATGGTTTTATGTGTGGGATGTACACTATGTGTGTGTGCACATGGTTGAGGAGAAGGAACTAGGTTTTTTTTGGGTGTGGAAACTGATCCAAAGTACGTACGAAATAAGTAAAAAGGTATAAGCTAGGAAATTATTAAAGGATAAGTATCAATATGTTATTCAATTTTACTATGAAAATGACTTATGATTCTGCTCTATGATGATTACAAGTGATCTATGATTATGGTTTATGATGGTTTCACACGATTTATGATTTTGATCTATGATGGTTTTGAGCTAACGAGATGTGATATGTTTATACGTGATGTTTTGATCAAACAATTTTTTGACTTGTTGTGATAGGCAGTAAACAGGATTGCAAGTGTAACTTATTGACAAGCTACCAATGAGGTATGATTTGAATTTATTTGAGTTTATTTTGAATATAATGGAAATTATGTGCTTGGAATAGGAATACATGAACATGCCTGGTTGGGTGGTTGAAATTGACTGTAATAATTGGTAGAAACAAGAAAAGAAATTGAAACATGCAACAGTATGTTGGTAGAGTACTTCGGGAGTAGGGCCATTGTGGAACACTAGTACCCAGGAGTGTCCATTGATATTCATGAGCATGATATGAATTATATGATGGTTTTGAGGCAGGTATATGCCCTGTTTTTGTATCTTTTAATGCGAGGAATACTTGCAAAGGGATGGATCACCCATGATAAGGGATTTTGGGGAACATGGAAGGTGAGTGGTTGCACACAAGGGGTTGACTAGATTTCTCGAGGGACTGTGTAACAGAGAAGGAAAGGGAAGGGAGTGAGATTAAGTGTATGGTTCACGAAATTTTAGAAACAAGCATTATTAAACCTATCCAACTTAGTTATTTATCTTCACTAGTGGTGATGATTATAAAAAAGGATGGTTCATGGCATATGTGTCCAAATTATAGATAACTCAACAAAATGGCAATCAAGATAAGTTTCATATTTTTGTTATTGATGAATAATTAGATGATTTGCAAGGGGAATTGTTCTTTACTAAGTTGGATATTTGTTTTGGATATCATCAAATCATAATTAGGGTAAAATATATCTAACATGTGACAACTTGATAGCTCAATCAAAGGAAATATAGGGTTTTCCATTAAACTTTTGAAATTTTGAAATTTTCATGTTTGTGTTAAAACTATAGATGAATTTGAACTTTAATGCATAAGGTTGTGAAATTAATGAATCTTGTTGAAATTAGATTTAGTCATGAAAGCCTCATTTTAATAAATTTGAGCATATTTGCGACCTCATTATACTCATTTCATTTCATTTTAAGTTTGTTAGGATAGTCCTTTACCATTTTTTATATTGCCAAGTGATAACACGACAAATTCACAACTACAACTCTAGTTAGTATGATTCAGAGTTGAAAAATATTTCATGTATTTATGTTGGTTTCGTTCTTACTATGGTTGATCTTATCAAAATGCATAATCTTAAGAGATAGTATGACTAATAATGTGAAGCATAAATAGGTTCAATTTGAAAAGGAAGTTGAAGATAAAAAACCTAACTCGGTGTCCTTCTTAGATACTTTTCATTGCATTAGGGTCAAGAATTTCCTAAAATGAAGTGAAATTTACAAATACTTGGAGGAAGGAAATTTTGAATAGGAATCTAATGAATATTTCAACAATTTTAAAGATGTTCAATGGTTAGCCCTACACAAGATCACCTCACAGTTAACTCTTGTTCCCTATTATGACATGCTATGCTAGATAATTTCCCATTTTGACGTAAAAACATGTATAGTTTTCAATTCTTCTTGAGACATTATAAGTTCATCTAGACCTAAATATATTTACAATATGTATAATTAGACCCATTAGAAATAAGTCTAGGGAATAAATTTATTGATAAATTTGTAGTCAAAGAAGTAGTTGAAGTAGAAACCACAATGTGTAAATTAATGAAATTGGTGGTATGATTATGATTCTTTCAAAAAAATAAAAGATAAATTGAAACATGTTCAAAATTTTAAAATACTTCAGATGCTTTTTGCTACCATGTTATGCCAATTTTATGGAGAATCTAATTCCAAACAGTTTAGTTTGAATGGGTACCACTCATTTTAGTAGGTCAAGAAGAAGGGAATTAGATTTAATTGGGATTATATTATTTTAGCCAATCTCTAAAAAGAAGTTAGAAGGTCTCAAGATGTACCATTAGGATAGTGCTCAGGGTTCTTTATGTCTACCTATTTTGTAGATATGGTATGTTACAAGAATCATTTTAAACTAATGAACTAGCATTGGTATACAAATCAAGATCCCATACATTTATATTGTTCAAAATTGTGGGAGTTCAAATGCAAGAATTTATTCTATGACATCTGTGAAAAAATTATAAATCCTTTTCATTTCATTCTAAGAGACTAACCACTTCCCAGATTTACTCAAGACTCTGTGGATGGAATTAGGTAAATGGGAGGTTGGTTTTTTGATAAATAATTTCATACATGAGAATATATAGTTGTGAGGAATCTCCACACCTTCCTAAATATTCCCAAGAGAGGTTAGTTATTAGGAAGACTGCTTATCAAATTGTGACCATTAATGATATTGCATCCATCTTAGAAAATGTAAAAAAAGGATTTGGCCCACATTTTCCCTTCCAGTGAGAATTCATTCACTGTCAAATGCTCAAC
This sequence comes from Pinus taeda, assembly GCA_000404065.3. Classification (NCBI taxonomy): domain Eukaryota; kingdom Viridiplantae; phylum Streptophyta; class Pinopsida; order Pinales; family Pinaceae; genus Pinus; species Pinus taeda. The sequence goes on along the minus strand of APFE031110039.1, from coordinate 9,444 downwards.
TTGCCTTGGAGGCAAAACAACTTGAAAATGTATGGTTAGCTCAAGGGACATTGAAGAGACATGATCCAAAAGGAATAGTCAAAAATCATTGTTCTACAATGATATTTATAACTTATATTCATGAACATTCTTAATATGGTGTAATTTTCCAAGGGGCTTGGTGCTATGAGGAAATCGTTAAAAGGTTTGAGGAAATCCAAGATTCCTCAAAAGCCTCTAAGTTTCTCACTTTTTGGTTGAATAGGAAAAATTATTTTCTAAGAGAGAGATATATAACGCAAGGAGATACTCTAGATTATATTATTGATCAAGTATAATAAGGGTTAACGATAGACATTACCTCTCAAAGAAAACAAATATATCAATAGATAAATTGTGAGCAAACTAAAGCAAATAGTTGGAACAATGAAAATAGAACAAAAACATATATGAAGAATAGCATGACAAGGAAGGGGAACTTAATAGGAATTATGATCAAGAGTAGTGGGAGAAGGATAATATAGAGAAAGAGAAGGACAAATATAAAAGGAAGAGAAGAAAAAGAAAGAGTAAGAAAGTGTAGATAAAGAGCATGAGAAAGTATAGGGTGAACATGTATAGGATTAAAACATATAGGACGTAAATTAAAATGAATAGAACAAAGAAAATATATATTGGATGATGTTCATAAGGATGCAAATCATCAAAATATTTCTAGACCCACGGAGTATACTCAAGGCATAACACCCACAAGTTCAAAATCTCTGATTATATCCTCCACAATTGATACTCACCCAATCATTGTCATCCCCATTAAGCCATCATCTACTCTTTTGGACTTAGATAATATAACACATGTGGAGGATATAGTGATTCCTCTAATTAGTTATGTTTTCATTATCTAAAATAAAACCATTGATAAATAAAGAGGTGATAAAATAAAAATGGAACAAGCTAAAGAATCATCCCAAGAGTATATAATGTTATGGAATATTTCACATCTAAATGCTGAGGATTTTGCTAAAAAATAGTTCATGCCTTAGGTGCCTTAGCAAACGAAAACAAATGGTCAAGAAAACTTATTGCTTAATTGAAGGAGATAGAATGAGCTTTGGAGCTATAAACCCAATTCATAATAGGGGAAATGGGATTAGATCAAGGATATAAGAAATAGATAGGTAAACTAACTGAAAAGTATAATTCAGACGTTATAATAGCAAAAGATCTCCATGAAAGGGAGATACATTATATCAAAGAGATATTTGGTAAATATGAAGAGTAAATAAATACTCTAGAAACACAGGTTAAGGACGTAAAGACAAAGCAATAAATTACCAAGTTCATCAAATTTGAGGATCTAACAATTAATACCAAATTGTTGATTTACAAGAAGAGTTTTATAAAAAAATTAATGATATTGAGCAACAACATGACAGATTGATTAAATTCTTTGATCAAATCAAGTCTTAATTAATAGAGTATAAATAAGTTCAAATCTATTTTTACAACCTCAAGGTTTGAGAATTAAAAATAAATATGTTATTTGATACCTTCCAACGTCAACTCGTGAAGATCATATTCACTATCACGTCTCTTTGGATACATGGTTCGGTAACTATGAATAGTGCCAGGAAATAATAGTGGGACAAGAAACAAGTGCACAAAAATATGGGATGGATCACTGGATATCATTATAGAATATAATATCCAAATGTGTATTTTCTAGGAAAAACATACCCATAAGCAACTTGTCTTAGTAATTAAAAATAGTTTAGGGATAATCAGATGGATAAAATTAACAAGCTCAGTTTGGGACAACAACTTGGTTCAAGAACTCATCTCTCATTAGAGAAATTTTTAGGTAAAAAATGGGCCTCAAAACAAAAATGTATAGCCAAAATCAAATTTATAAGAACCAATAGGATTCAATATGATGATGTCAACCATGGGGGATGATTCAACATTTTTGGAGTAAAAGAGTAAGAAGATAAAAAAAGTTTTAAAAACTACTTTTTCAACTTGTATTTTCAATTTATGTCCCTATGGTTTTACTTAAATTTCAAGAAGGAGAAATCGTTGGATTCAAAATTTAATTCCTAATCCAACAATTACCCATGTTGCATACTTTTGATGGACCTTGCTACACGGAAAATGAGAGATACATGAAAGTGTGATTGCAATCATGTTTTTTTCATGTATTTCTCATTTTTCCTGTAGGAAGGTCCATCTAAATTATGCAAAATGGGGACTCCTTGGATGAGGAATTAAATTTTCCATCCAACGAGTGCTTCCACTCGAAATTTTAGTAAAACTATAAGGAAATAAGTTGAAAATACAAGTTGAAAAAGTAGTTTTCTCTTTTTTCCATCTAAAATTTGATGATGTAATCTAAATTTATTTTATTATTTCCACTATTATTTGATGATGTAATCTAATAAATCTGATGGTTGCCCTTGGTTTCCTTCACTACTTCTTCTAAATAAAAGGTGTTGGGAGTTTGATTTTGGAGGATGTGTTTAATCAAATCATCTTCATCAGGCTGTCCTCCTCCCATGGAAATTCCTAGGGTGTAGAGTTGAACTGAGTAAAATTCATATTCTTCCTCCTCCTCTAGACATAAAAGTAAATCATGTTCTAAAGATGGCTGAGAAGGATGGTACAAGATCAACTTCTTTGACATATGCAACCATTCTTGATATTCATGTTTCCAACCTTGTAGCTGATGTATGCATCAACAGTGGCTAACAAAGGTCTCCCAAGTATGAGAAGATAACCATTAAGCTTGGCCTTAGGCTAGAGAACGAGGAAGTATGCAAGGTACTCCTAGGATTCAATGGAGACCATCACATCCTCAATAATCCCTTCAAAGGCTACTATGGAATGGTCTGCAAGCTACAAGACTGTTGTGGTCTCTCTAAAGGAACTCTAGAGATTTAGCATGAGCATGATGTCTTTAGTCATTAAATCAATGGTAGTCCCAATATCAATCAAGGTGTGTGGGACAATGGTGCCATTGATGTGCACATCTACTACATGTCTTCCAGGGTCTAAATACTTTGGGCAAATTACCTACCCCAGCATTAAGTTAGACAGTTGTCCAATGACATTAATCGTAGGGGTGTCTCTTTTTCACCTCCCTAGATGTTTGAAACAATTATCTTTAATCAGTTTGTTGTAAATAGGTACATCCTTAATGGCTTGGAGAAGTGGAATTTTGCACATAAATATTTCAATTCACCTAGAAATTCATTCTCTTCTAGGGTATTTCAATTCACCTAGAAATTCATTCTCTTCTAGGGTAGGCTGGACTGGATGAGTTAATCTTTGAGGAAAGGGTGGTGGATTTACTCTAGGCATACTTTCCTCTCTTCCCTCCTCACTCTCCCTTGGTGGAGATGGAGGTTGGATGTCCGAGAGTACTCTCACAGAACTCAGGTTTATTTCTTGAATTTCCATAGCATAAGCAGGGTAGGATGTCTCTCCATTGTATACTTGTTGTGCCTATTTGGTATTCAGGTTTAGATTTGGTTGGGCAGACATTTGAGGTATTTTAGGTGGAGTAAGGTGTAAAATTTGCGGTTGAGTAGGAGGTGAAGGAAATAAAGATGGAGCATTGATGTATGGGGGCCTACACCCTTGGGGTGGTATATTCCACTGAGGTTGTGGAGGGGTATATGGTTGAAATGGTTGGATGGTCGGCTAGGAATGGTACTAAGGTGCAAAAGACCAAGGAGAAGGTGTCGACCAGGAGGGATGGGCAAGGGGCCCCCAATAGGGAATGGATGTGTTTTGGTTAGGGTTGTAATATGCATAGGATGACCCTTACATGCCCTACTGGTACGGGCAAGTCCCATGAGGCCTCATTTGATTTATGTAGCAGAGTTGTTTAGGCGCCCTTTTAGTTTCTTAATACACAACTTTTAGTCCAACTAGAGAAGGGAATTTGTCTGTGGAGTGGTTTTGTTCATAGGCCGAGTAGATTTCTATAAGGTCTAGTGGACATTCATTCCTAGGGTGCCACCTTGTGCATTTGGGGCAGAATATGGCTAAGGCTCTCTATGCTTCCTCATGCTTTCTCTTGATATGCATAGTGTCCATCTGTAGGGAAAGGGTTTGTAGCATTTCACTCTTGAAATATTCCAACATATTTCCAATTTCACCTTTTATGGATGTGTTGGAAGAGGATGGGTTGGTCATTGGTTGACTACCCCTACCCTTTTTCATAGCATCCCTAGAATGGTTCTTAAAGACAATCTTGATATCTTCATAGGGTAGCTGGTAGAGGTACCCTCCTGCTAGTAGGTTTAGGGTATCCAAAAGATCTTCCCTTACTCCCCTAAGTAGGACTAGCTTCAGTGACTCAGGATCAAGTGTGCACTGGCACTTTTGTAGCTAAGATGGAATTTTTCCTTGTAATCTTCTAAAGACTCATCATGCCCTAAGGTCATTCTAAAAAATTCCTCTTTAGTGTCTTTGGACTTATAGTAGTATCGATACTTGTTGTTGGAAGCTTGCTGCATCTGAGCCCAAGTGGTGATGTTATCCCCAGGTAAACCCATGAACTAGAACATAGTTTCATCCTTGAGAGTGGATGGGAATAACTTCAAATTCTGGTAATCAGTGGTGTAATCATAAGTTCCGCATATGAAAACAAACTCAAATAAGAAAGTATCTAGATCTTCTGAGCTCAAACCATGGAAGTGAGGAAGAGTAGATGGGCTTATGCTTTTCATATTGGCATCCCCATTGGTTTCTATGATGGGAAAAGCACCCTCAATTCTTTCTTTATCTCCTCTATCATTTCTATTTTCATCCATTAGGTCAGTTGGAATGGGTTATTCTTCTTCTTTCCCTATAGGCTCTTTAAAAATCTATGGTTGTTTGCCTAAGGGGTCCTCCAATTATCAGCCACTGAAGAAAAGGGAAGGTCGACTATTTGAAGTGGTGGGGGTGTTTGGTAGAAATTTTCCTAAGTTATCCCTATTCCTATGAGGCATGAAAAATAATTGTTTTTCCTGTATTCAAGCTTCTATGATCCATAATGAATTAAACAAAGTCTTTCGGTAGAAATCACATGAGAGAATTTTTTGGTCGACGTGTTTCGAACCAACAAGTGTGGTTCATCATCAGGACCAGATGAAGAGGCAAACCATGGCAAAGGCTTAAATAGAGAGTAATGCAGAAACATAATTTCAAGTCACGGCTATATTTGAACAATAATGTTTAAATTATAAATTATTTATTAATATATTAAAAATAAATATTATTAAGTAACGATTATATTTAAAACGGCTAGTTTTTTGAAAAAAATATTTAAATAATATGATATTATTTCATTAATTTATTAAAAATATATAATAGTAATGACTATTATTAAAACAGCTAGTTTTTGAAAAATAATATTTAAATTTAATTTATTAAAACCGGATATTACTAGTTCTTGAAAACAATATTTAAATAATGATATTAGTTTATTAATTTATTAAAATATTAATATGTAACGGCTATATTAAACGGCTAGTTTTGGAAAATATTTAAAAATGATATTATTTCATTAATTTATTAAAAATGTTAATAGGTAACGGCGATATTAAAAGGCTAGCTTTGAAAAATAATATTTAAATTAATTTATTAAAACCATATATTACTAGTTCTTGAAAAATAATATTTAAATAATGATATTTGTTTATTAATTTATTAGAATATTAATATGTAACAGCTATATTAAATGGCTAGTTGTTGAAAAATGATATTTAGATTGTGGTACTAGTTTATTAATTTATGAAAAACAAATATTAATAAGTAATTGTTATATAAACAGCTAGTTTTTAAAATAAATAGATAAATAATCAAAGTCAAACTTTAAAGGAGGGGAGTCAAAAATTATAAAAATGAGAGAAGACCCTAATCGAGACAAGATCATTTGATAAAATAAATAACTAATGGAAATAAAATAAAATAAATTAAAAATAATTAATGGAAATAAAATAAAATAAAAAAAATATACACGAGTCAAAAAAATTATATATATATTATATATATATATATATTATACTATATAGATAGATGATGTACAGAGAGAGAGAGAGAGAGAGAGAGGAGAGAATCAATAAATAAAATGGGCGTCAACAATAAAATTATGGGCTCAGGCCCATTAAACAAATAACAAAAAATACTACAAGGAGTTAAGAACGAAAATAGGATGATAAAATAATAAAAAAAAAAAAAAAACACGAAGGATCAAGACAATAAACTCTAATGAAGAATAAATCAATAGCAAATACTATAAAAAGGGTGCTAATACCTACATAGATAATAATAATAAAAAAAAACTAGGAGGACAAAACAGGCACCCAACATCTACTAATATTCCAACCATCATCTCTATTCAAATTATTGGGTCTTTTTTCAATTTCTAGGGCCTCCCTCAATTTACGATGATGAAAATGACTAACCTTAGCAACGAATTGGGCCTCGTCAATGTAGATGTGATGCTTAGATTTATCTGCATGCTCCACTAAAGCAGAGGAGCGGGTCCTGCCATGCTTGATGCCAGCAGCATGCTCACAAATCCTTTGATTAATCAAGTGACCAATCTCACCAATGTAGGGAGCCCCACAAGAGCATGGGATAACGTAAACACCCTTCATATTCTTGGGGTCCACTAGGTCTTTTATAGATCTAAGGGAGCTCCGTATCGTATTTAAAGGCCGAAAGGTTGAACCCACCATATGTTTCCATAGGATCCTTGCAATATTGTCAGTGGTCCCTTGGATGAAAGGAAGATGAACACCATAAAATTGATCCTTGGTATCTTTCTTAGCATTAGGACCTTTTTTAGCTCTGATGAAAGCCTTAGTAAATTGGTGTCTACTATACCCATTATTAAAGAAAACACTTAGGAGATGTGCTTTCTTTTCCTTGAGATGGTTCTCATCAGAAACTCGTAAAGCTCTAGTTGCTAGGGTGTTGAGAACACCAAGCTTTTGAGCTGGGAAATGATGAGAATTAGCATGAAGATATTGTTCCATATGATTTTTCTTACGATATACCTAATCAAAGAAAGGTCCATTATCATTCCTTCAGAGGAGGACGTCAAGGAAGGGAGGACTACCATTACATTCACATTCCATGGTGAACTTTATAGAACTTGATTGATTGTTAAGATGGAGGAAAAATAGTTCCAAATTTTCTTTACCATGGGACCAGATGACAAAAGTGTCATCCAAAAACCTCTACCACAACTTAAGCAAAAGACGAGAAGAGGCTAAGGACTTTGATTCAAAATCCTCCATGAATAGATTAGCTACCACAGGGGAGAGGGGGGAACCCATGGCGACACCACAAGTTTTCTCAAAGAATTCCCCATTGAATGAAAAGAAAGTAGAAGTAAGACAAATACCAACTAAATAAGCCGTATTAGGATCTATGATGTGCTTGATGACTTTTGTGGCATCGTTGATAGGGATATTAGTGTAGAGAGAGACCACATCGAAGCTCACAAGCATGTCATCTAGATCAAGCTTGAAAATCTTTAACTCATTAACAAACGATGCCGAGTCCTTGATGAAGGATTCTGTATGGCCATCAAGGGTCTTAAGCTTCTGGGCTAAATATTTAGCAAGAAGATAAGTCGGCCCTCCTATCATGTTGACAATGTGTCTCAGAGGAGCCCCTTCCTTATGAATCTTTCAAAGAACATAGGTTCTGGGGGTAAGAAGGCAACTTTCAATAAGCTTATGTCTGAACGAGCTGACCAAGCTACTAAACTTTATAGCAAGAGACACACTTTTGGAAATCTTCTTCAAAGGATCTTGTTGAGTTTCCTGTGGCTCCCGCTATTATGGAGGTGGTCCAACATCTTTCAACAGTAATCATCTTTATCAAGAATAACCACAGCACCACCTTTGTCGGCTTTGAGAACAACAATATTCTTATTATCGTTTAATGATTTGAGAGCATCAAACTCAGGTTTACTGATGTTATTCTTGGGGTCTTTTCCTTTCTAAGGACAACCGCACAGTCTTTACAAATAATATATTTAGTGACGTCCGGTAAGTCTCTAATACCATATTCAATGTTATAGATGATATCATCGACCAGGATCTTTCTAGGAGCAAGAGAAAAATTTAAACCTTTCTCCAAAAGACTAAAGATAAGGGGATCAAAAGAAAAGCTAGAGAGATTGACAACCCTATTACTAGAAGAGGAAACAAAATTAGAGCAACCAATATTATCCAAACTTAGAGTCTTATTACCAATCCTATTATTATTACAATTATCAGAATTGAAAAGAGTCACTAACCTTATTACTATTATTATAGTAAATTGAGGGAAGCCCTAGAAATTGAGAAAAGACCCAATAATATGAATAGAGATGACTGTTGGAATATTAGTAGAAGTTGGGTCACTATTTTGTCCTCCTATTTATTTATTATTTATTATTTTTTTGTATCTATGTAGGTATTAGCAGCTTTTAATAGTATTTGTTGTTGATTTATTCTTCATTAGAGTTTATTTTCTTGATCCTTCGGGTTATTTTAATGTATTTTATCATCCTATTCATTCTTAACTCCTTTTAGTATTTTTGTTATTTGTTTAATGGGCCTGAGCCCCACTTTATTGTTGACCCTTTTATTTGTTGATTATTTTCTTTGGATATATATCTATATATATGATATATATATATTATTTAATATATATATATATATATATATATATATATATATATATATATATATATATATATATATATATTATATAATATATATTTATATATTATATGTATTGAGTTGAGGCTTCTGTGATCCATATTAGCTTTATGAGATTTTTTTCGGCGTACATCACAAGAAATTTTATTTGTCGACGCGTTTCAAACCAACTAGTGTGGTTCATCGTCAGGACAAGCTGAATGAGCAGATCAGGCATTGCATGTTAAATAAATAGAACAAAAACTCCAACGGCTAGATTTAACTGATTAGTTAGGACTGGATTAGGGTTATAACCATTATTTAATTAAAAAGGAACCTTGGTTAGTTAAATGGACCATTTTTAACTACCTATAGTTATAGATAATTATTAAAAAATAAATTATAACCAAAGCTAATATATATTAATAGTTAGTTAGTTAGTTATAAAAATTATTAAAAATATAAAAGTACCTAATTATTAAATTCAAACATAATTCAAAGGGGTTGTTCCATATACATTAATAAATAAATATTAAATTAATTATAAACTAAATTAATATTAAATAATAGTTATTTATAAAAGTTCAACAAATATAAATAAATAATAGGGTAATTTAAGGTTATGATAATAGAGTAATTTGATGATATTATAAATATATAAAAATAAATTAATCTAAATTAATAATACGTAATCCAAGTTATGAAACCTAAATATTAGAGTAGTTAGTAATAAAAGTCATCAACATTAGGGTAAAAAGGTGATTAATATGTAAGA
>APFE031110032.1:114622-133094 GCA_000404065.3 Pinus taeda | reverse complement strand
ATTTTAGTATTTTCCATTAATGAAATGAAGTATTATTTCCGCTGCATATTTGTGTATATGGTTATCTCTGTAATTTGTTGTGCTCCTGTTTAAATCTGGATCAGATATCACTCTAACATGAATACTTGTGTTGAGGTCGAATATTAGGGGGGCCGATGACAAATATGCCACCCGAGATTGGTCCTATAAGGAGGGAGAAAATAAGGTATTGATTTAATTTTAGAAGATGGGTGCCGTTGTCGATAGAATGAAGCACCGATCGACCAAAATATGGTTTCTGAGAAATCCAAGTGAAAGGAGGACAAAAATTTGCAATAGGATAGGTCTATATCGTGATGATGATAGTTGAAAGTAAGTGAGGGATATGAAAAACATTCAAAACGTTGGATATCTAATGCAAGTGGCAAAAGTCAAAACAATAGTGCTGAGGTAAATGCCTCTGAAGTTGGTAGGATGTCCAGGGTGGGGGGTGGGGGGTAATTGATCATTTTGACTATCGTGGTGTGGTGTGAGAAAATGGTTATCACAGGGATGGAGATGGTATAGATGAAAGCGAGCTCTAACCAAGGGCGAATATGTTAAATTGTAGAAAAAAAGGCTTCATTTGACTTGTGCCTTAGTCAAATGGAGAAATTTAAATTTCCACAGTAGCAGGATGGATTGAGTAATGGTTAGCAAGAGTAAAATGACCAAGTCACTTAGTTAATTTAGTTAATTCAATTTTGTGGGAAAGAATTAGACTTGTGCATGAGTTTATTGCTAAGATATATAAATCTATTGGAGTTATAGTTAGTGAAACTTAGTTATCTGAGCTCTAGCAATGAATAGAGTTAATATGAGTACATTTGAGTAGTTGTAACTATTGTTAACTCACCGATATCTCAGTTAACTAGTCAATTTACTAAAAATAGCCCTAGCCATGCATGCAATTTGAATTGCTTAGTTGAGTGGAGGACAAAAGAATCAATGTAATTATTATTGTATACTAGTGAGCGTACAAATTTTTCATGTAGCAGTTGAGCTAATTTCCTCAGGAATTGCACAAGGAAATAAGAGGAAGTTGGAGGCCTATTTTGGCTAAGTGTTGGTCAAAGCAGGAAAAGCGGGAGATCAATATTGTAGTGTAGGTTGAGCTCAAGGGATTGAAGCCATCATTTTAATTGATCATTGTCTCATTTGATATAATACAAATAGAGGAGGGATTTTTCCTAGTTGGGCTTCCCAGTAAAAATATTGTGTTCATTGTGATTGAATGATTGCATGTGTTTTCATTGTATGTTTTACTTTCCACAGATTTAGTATAAGAAATTTGTGTTTATTGATTTCATTAGAAACTGCAAACTTCGAGTTATTTCTACAAGGTATCAGAGTTATTCAAAACTACATAGAAACCAACTTCCTGATCAATATATCAAGATATTTCAAATAATAGATTTGTGATGCAAGTATTCTTCAGTGCAGGATCAATGTATTTCAATGGATCGAGGCTTAATTATGCATTGGAGGGCACTTCAAATATCTGTGCTTGGAAAGACATGATGGAACCTATGCTGGATGATAATGGAGTATTGGAGTACACACAAAGTGATATTCCATAACTAGTAGCATCAGATGCACAACAACTAGCTTAGTGGAAGAAAGACACAACAAAGTCCAGGAGGATTATCCTGGAGGGAGTTAGAGATCATGTGGTTTTGAGTTTTCATGACAATAAGGCTGTGTATGCAATGTGGAAAACCTTCACAACGTTATTCAAAAGAAGTAGTGATGCTAAGAAATCGACATTGAAATATAGGCTTAGGAACATTCAAATGCAGAAAAAATGAAACCATTGCTTAGTAACTATCTAGATTCACTCAGGTTAGAGATGAACTTGGAGAAGTTGGAGAGTCTGTACCACCATTTGAACTAGTTATCACTCCTTTATTCTTCTGAAGTCCTGGCACAACTATTAGGATTTAGTTAATGGAGGAGAAAAGATCCCAAATTGGGAGAGACGTTGGTCTAACTTGGTGTGGGAGGAGATTAGAAGAAACATTAGAGATGGAGTCTCATCTTGAACTAATGAGGAAGAATACTTTTCTCTAGCTGGAAAAGGAAAGAATGCGAAAGAAAATAAGGCCCAAGGCGAGGCAAAATCCAACCAGAACCATGGCAAGAAAAAATGCCTCAACAAAATTAAATGCTTTCAGTACCATGAGTATGGACACTATTCAACCAAGTGTCCATATAAGAAATCTAACAAGGAATCTGCAACAAAAACAAGAGGAGATGCTCTCACATCAAAATTCGAGATGGATTTCACCCTCATTTCTTGCATGGAAAGCACAATAAGATGGAGTGAGTGGTACTTAGACTCAGGTGCTTCATTTCATATGACAAGAAATAAGGAGTTCTTCAACAACTTAGAGAAGCAGAACCTACAATTACACATAGATCTTGGAGATGATGGAAGGTATAGTACCAACGGGATTGGTACTATCACCTTTAAGAGGGAGTTAGGATCCCATCTTCACTTAAAGGATGTAATGTTTCTACTTGGTTTGAAGAAAAATCTAGTTTCTGTAGTTGTACTTGAAGATAGAAGATATAATCTAGTGTTCAATAGAGGTGTTGTACCCTCCTCTTATTTCATTTATTCTTCATTTAACAAAGGGGTAAGGGTGCAAAGGATAACAGAGTTTGGATCCATTTTTAGAGTAGCAGTTGAACTCAAAGACCACGTTGTACCCACTCAATTAGAAATTGATTTGGAAGAGATTTCCAATGGTATCAATAAGTCTGGAAATGGCTTCTTGGATCAAAGGATAGGGGTGGTCAAAGTTGGGCCTATATAGGTCAAAATCCTAGACACCCCATGACCCCAGAATCTCATAACTCATTAGAAAAGAAATTTCAAAGAAATGTGGGGACTAGGGACTAGGGATTTTCCAGCTGTTGAAGCCGAAGGCATCTACTAAAATAAACCTGTAACAAAAATCAGAGGCCTAAATTCCACGGCCCCAAGATCTCATAACCTTTGTTAAATGAATTTTAAAAAGCGTAGGGATTGAAACTTTTACAAATAAATTAATCACAAAAAAGAGGATTGAAGACCCTTTTATCTCTCCTCTAACTGGACACATGACAAGCTGTTTGGATGTTTTCAGGAACCCAAAGGGCCCATATATGGATGACACATGGACCAATCATGGGTCGACACGTGGCTCACCTGACATTAGTATGATGTCATATCGACGACATAAATTGGAGGGTCATAACCCCCATAATAATTTGGAATTACATTTCAAAAGGAATCAGGCTTTTGGGGACTAGGGAACCAGAGCACTAGGGCATCTGGGTTCCATCTCTGTAGTGAGGAAGTCATGGAAACACCATTTTCGACATAGAGGAGCCACCAAGTAGCAGTGGGAATTCCTTTACTTTCCAAGTCTAAATGGTTAAATAACAACCACCTAAAAGGTATATCCCTATCCATCTCGAAGTGGCCCCACCCGAGAGAAGATCCTGCAAGTAAACAAGCATGACTGTTAAGCCAACACTTGCCCCTAGAAAATCAGAGTTAATAAAGTAAATAATGCAAATCAACGGTTGTGATTAATTCTGGGGGGTCAAACCTTGCCTCCAAGTTCGCTCAGGCACCCCATTGGGGGAGGAAAATTAGGTCTGGAACCTATCAGGCCAATGCGAAGACCACTTTCACAGATAAGACCACTATTAGGCAAGCGTGGAAAGCTAGTGCAAGGACCTCTGTGCACCCTCCATGTATAGTTGCTTCGACTTACCAGAGATGGAAATTGAGACACCAAGCACATAGAAAAAATATCAGAAGAGGAGTATTGATGAGGTGGGAGACACCAAGATAGAGGATGCATCCTCAACCAAGAAGGAAAAACTTCAGGAATAGACAAAGGAGGATATTGAGGTCAAATTTAATGAGAAGAGCCTAAACCAGCCAGGCTTCCAAGTGCAACTAGAGGGTACCCAATAAGATGCCACCTCCAGTTCAACTTAGGTAGCAATTTTGGGTTCAATTGGGAGCACATTAGCCACATGCCCTAAATGGGAGGAAGGGAAACTAACAAAGGAGAGGAACAAGAAATTTAGGGATGAAATGTAATCACAGCTGGCCTATCATTCAGTGCCATATTAGACATAGCTCTTGGCTTCCATGGACCTGGAAAGAAATTAGATGAATTTTCCCTTGTATCACCCTTCAATACAATCCCTCCCCTCTAGGCCACAATTCAGAACAGTGGACTTATCTATAGACATGATTAGTGTCCCCTTGTAATATAAAATAAATTTACACAGGAAGATGGGAGATGATATATAATGAGTTAAGAAAGGGATCCTTGACCATCAGTAAGGCCGAGAAGTTTTTGGAGAAAGAAACTACTAAGGTAAGACAGGATAAGGCCAATTCAAGAGATCTCCATCTCCAAAATGAAGGCTACAAAGATTTGGTTATCAAGATGGGGGTGGATATGAGTGATAAGGCCACCATAGATACTATTGTTAAAGGTTCATTATCATCAATAAAATCACTGAGGAAACAACTTAAAATGCGTGCTGCAAAGCATGCACATACCATGGAATTCACAAAGGTTGAAAATGAGGAGGAAATCCTGGCCAAGGAGTTGAATGAGAGGAATAATGAGGTGGTAGCACTCAATCTAAAGGTAATCGAGCTTAAAAAAAGATTGATTCCCATATTTGTGCTGTGGTTGTGCCAGAACACACACATAACCCCAATGAGCACCTAACCAAGGCCCTCACAAAGTTGCAACTGTCAGAGAGTGAGCTTAAAAAGATCTAGATTGACTTGGACAACACCAAGTACACGTTGGAAAATAAGGAGAAACAACTTAAGTCCACCTAAGAAATTGTGGATCAAATTAATAATAAGTATTAGGTGGCACAAGATGATATAAAATCACTGAAGAATAATTTGAAGGGAAACATGGCCCTCATCGAAGCTAGACATGTAATCTAGGATGATATCATCTCTAAAATAAAGAAAATATGGGAACACCTGAAACTAGTCATAGAACGTAAAGCTGTAGTAAAAGCCATTGAATTCTCTATCCTATCATCCAAAGAGGAGAATGCCAAGAATTCCATCACTGTTGAGAAGTTTATCAAGCTCCTTGATGAGAAATCAACTGATGAATTGAGGGAAATAGACATCGTTGATAGGACATGTGTAACCATAGATGTTTCCAAAATGATCTAGAAGATGGAAGCGAGGAATAAGGCCGAAACATGTGTGAGTGAACTGGAAAAGATAGTTGCAACATTCAACTCTAATTTTGACCATAGTACTAGAGCGGGGTTACCTAATTTTTGAGATTCCTAAGGAAATGTGCTACCATGGGAGAAATATGAGTTGACTCCAAGAGAAAGGTGGACTCGTCACATGAGAAGACTACCACCCTCAAGGGAAGAACCATAATGAACTATCTGTAGAGATACTTCCGACTGCTGTGGCTTGTGAAAACCTTGTTCCTGGCTAGGAAAAATTACTCTGATCTCCCAAATTTAAGGATGGCCTATGATACCCTTATTCACACTCTCATACCAGACCCAATTTCGTGGCAAAGATGTGACCAACTGGTTAACCCACCACAAGTCCAAGTAGTGGAGCATGGTTCCACTTCGAAGGATCAAGCGAGCTAGTAGTGAATATTTTTTTGATTTAGAATCATGACATATCTCTACCATTTGGAAATTTTGTAAATATTTTATTTTCAAGAAGGAATTAAGTTTGTTATGTAATAATTAGGATAGCTAGGCCATTGACACGCTCACAAAACTATTTAGTTTAGAAAACTGCCACATTGCAAGATAATTTGTAACTATTTGGTAAGACTCTCCCTATAAAAGGGAAGATGAACTCATTTGTGAAGGTTCAATTTTCTATTCTAGAGGCCATAATCTTCTGGGAGGTTTTGCAAGTTCTGAAGCTTTATGAAATGTATGATGTTCTTGAAGGTTAATGAATAAATGTCTGGTGATTCCAAGTACTGATATGTGGAGTATGTGATTCTATATTTGTTCGTCATTTTCATATGTGTTTCTTTCCTCCTAGAAATCGTGTAATTGTAGCTTTTGGAACTCTGTCTTGTATGTCAGATTTATCTATGTCATGGTATGGAAAATGGTACTTGTAATATGTGAAATTGAAGGCCTTGAAATGTGCTTCATGATTTTTGATTTTGTTCTTTTTTCTATTCATGATTCTACTAAAATTTAGTGCACATGATTCTATCATTATTCCTTTGCACCAGATTTCCTTCTTTTATTCCTTCCGTCACCTATGCTACAATATTCAAAGAAAATTCATTATCTGTGTGTAGGCCACCATGGCAAAACTTTAATTATTTGGAATGAAATATTGTTAATGTGTGAAATGCTATTTTCTTCTAAGTAAGATAATTGAGGTATATTTAAATATTTTTATACTCAACTCTTGAGCAACATTGATCTATCTTCAAGAGACACTAAGATGTCCTAGGCACTGCCCCTTCTCCTCAACTCGGGGGTTGTCTCTAGGAAACCACAACAAGAGGGAAGGCTTATCTAAATCATTTTTCTACTAGACAAGTAAAACAAATTTGTGTTCAAGTTAAAAATCTCTACAAGCTAGAGGAAGATTCCACCATGTATGTAGTTATACCTCTAGTAGTGAGGTGGGGCGATGCAGATCCTTAGTCCCATAGTTGCAAATATTTGGGAAGGGTCCATAAGAGGGAAAAAAAAATTGTTGTATACTATTTTCATGGATCATTACCCTTGATACATGGGATCAAAATATCCAGTAGAACAAATATCAATGTCAGTTGATGCAGTGAGATATTGGGAGACAATTGTAGCATAGAGACACAATTGATTCAGTATTTTGGATGCTCCTTAGTTTCAATTGGTGCGGTAGAAAAAACAAAAACGAGAGGGAGTGTTAGTTGAGTTACAATAAATTCCTACATAGGAGAAAGATTTAGACATCTTGACAAAGTCTTTGTCAAGAGTTAAGTTCGAGTTCCACAAGAGGAGGATTAGGGTTGTTCAAAACCCTTTTCTTTCTAATAGGGAGTGTTAATTATAGCAAGAAAATGATTCATTTGACTTATGCCTTAGTCAAATGGATAAATTCAAATTTCCACATCAATAGGATGACTTGAGTTGCACTTAGCAGGAGTGACATCACCAAGTCACTTAGTTAAGTTGGTCAATTCGAGTTTGTGGGCAAGAAGTAGAGTTGTGCATGAGTTGATTGCTAAGATCTAGCAATCTAGTGGAGTTATAGTAAGGGAAACTCATTTATCTAAGCTCTAGTCATGAATATATTCAATATGCGTTCAATTGAGTAGTTGTAATTGTTGTTAACTCATTGATCTCTTAGTTAAATAGTCAATTAACTAAAAATAATCCTAGCCATGCATGCAATTTGAATTTCCTAGTTGAGTGGAGGAAAAATGCGTCAATGTAATTATTATTGTATACTAGTGAGTGTATAAAGTTTGCATGTATTAGGTGAGCTAATTTCCTCAGGAAATGCGAAAGGAAATAAGAGGAAGTTGGATGCCTATTTTGGCTAAGTGTTGGTTAGAGCAGGAGATCAATATTGTAGTGTAGGTTGAGCTTCAAGGATAAAAGTTGTCATTGTAATTGATCATTGTCTCATATGATATAATACGAATAGAGTAGGGTTTTTTTTCCTAGTTGGGTTCCCCAGTAAAAATAGTGCGTTCATTGTGATTGAATGATTGCATGTGTTTCTATTGTATGTTTTCCTTTCCGCAGATTTAGTAGAAGAAATTTGTGTTTATTGATTTTACTATGATTTCGTTAGCAACTACAATTTTCGAGTTATTTCTACAGACAAAGGACCGTTGCTAGGTAATTGCCACAAAAATATGAGTGATAATATTTTTCCTTAAAAAATATTTGTACACTTTCCATTTTTTTTAAAAGTTGTTTAGAATGTACAAACACGAAGATAAGTGCCCATGAAAACTGTGGTCTGTGTGATGATGCATGTGGGTTTTTTGCAGAGGGTGGGGGCCCCATTGGTTGGTCTCAGTGTGAGGTTGATGAGGTGGATGGAATGACATAGTTGGTCTATTGAAATATGGAGGGATGGTAAGCCAAATGTACAATTTGGTGGTGCATTCGATTCAATATAACAATAATGTTGGCCCAAGATGGGATTGGTAAGAAATGAGGAAAGAAGAGAAGTATAAGGTTAATCTTTCAGATATGCATATGAAAATAGCTCCTAGACCTGGCGGAATGGTCATGGATACCCATAGTATAAAGGGAACTATGAACTGAGGTAATCCATGTGGGTGAGTCTCTATCAATCAATTTTGACGCTTAGGATATGTAGATAGAAGGTGATGGTAAACATGGTCGAGATGGTGGGCCATATGGTTTATTTCAGAGAAATGATGTTAGGATATGCAAAGGTTTGGAGGAATCCTACCATGTTTAGTGAAAAATAATATCTTAACTATCGATAGACACCAGGGGAACGAGTTTATTGGGAAGTTGTCAAGAATTTGCAAATTCAAAAGCCAATACCCCAAGTGAAATAATATTTATGTAACAATACACAAATGGGAATGTGATGAACATGATCTACCAAAAATAGGGAAAGGAACACCTATGTGGTACTCTGAAATGTGAGGCGAGCCAAAAAATGAGAATGTTAGTGGCACACAGAAGTGAAGCCGCCAGACTGAAGTAGGTTGTGACTTGATGCTAGGTCCCGAGGAGGTGAGGGAACCTCCTGGTAGTGGTGGGGGGAGCCAAGGTGGTGTCTCTTCCTCACCACCACTTGAGAAGTTATTTGGTGCCATGAGGACATCCAGGTTATGTCATGGCCTCTAGAATATCTTCATTTGATTTTTTTTTTCTAGTAATGATAAAGGTGGTGAGAGGTCACGCGGTTGGGATTGGAACCCAATGGTGTTGGTGGGACAACAAGACAATGATTCAGTGGTTTCTTTCATGGAACCCAACAATTTTGATAATGCACAAATGACATGGGGTTGTACAGTCATAGGTGGTGCAACCTTTGCACTCTATAAAGCAGTCTTGACACTGAAAAATGATGAGCATACAATATGAATCAGGTTTCCTATGCATGAGGATATGAACCATATGTGGTGTTGTGTATCATCAACACTAGGTGGTGGGGGTATCTCTCAAATGGGCTCCCACGGGTAGTGGGGAGGAGATACTAGTTCTGTGTTGGTGAGATATATGGTTTGTGTTGTGGCGTCTCTCGTAGCTATTGACAATGGTCTTGGTTGGGTGCTATTGGAAGGTGCGTGCCACCAAGTGGTTTGGATGTGAGTATTGACAGGAAAAGAAACTAAGGGTCCAATATCATAATGTAGCAGATCGGTCGACACCTCTTGAAAGAATGGGAGATCTGAGCAATGTTGAGTATGATGGTTTTTCATACAAATGCGACAACTATTGCATCTATGCCTAGGTATATTCTTATGGACTAATTGGGGGACCTGATACTAATACCGAAGTTACCTTAAGTGGGGACACTAGTTATTCAAATGTATGAGATCATAACATAACGCACATGTGCGGTTGGGTTTTGGCGGCATCGATTGTGGCTACCTCCCTATTCTAGTAGAGATTGACACATGATGCAAGGCTGATTGGAAATTGGTGCAAGGGTGAACTTTGTGTGCAATTTCTTCCTGGAAATGGATGTAAATGGTGTGAGACCCATCATCCACTGGGGTGTTGGGAATTGATGGTGTCATAGTGTTGGCTTGGTAGAGGGTGACCAAAGTGTCTTGATAGCAAGGTAGTTCAAGACAATGGTATGTGTAGTGACCATACTATGTGCATATCGCACATCGATGGTTGGTAAGTAAGACCTTATTATGTGATGGCATCTCTTTGTATCTTGGAGGTGGAGGTGGGGCCACTGGCACCTGTGGGGGGTGAAGAAGATATTTTAACTCGTCCATTTCTATGCAATGGTTGGTGGGATGCCCCTATACCTCACATAATGCACATGGTAGAGATACCCTGTAAGAGGAAGTGGCTGGGATTTCAACCTTCTTGCCTTTTTGTTTGTCCCTTTTGCTGACACCTGCTGGTGTCAATGTAGTTTGCATGATAAGAGGTGTTGTATCAGGACGGGTAATCACAGGGGTCCCTCCAAATGTGGTTATTCCTAAAATTTCTAACATGGCCCGTGGGGCCAAATACCAAACATGTATCACGAGATCCATTTTTGGAAATGTAAGTGTTTCCATGACTTGGTTCGAGATGAAACCAGGTGGGGGATACAAGAAAGGTGTTTGGGTGATTGTGTATGGAAAGAACATTGATTCAATAGTTATCATGTTGGGTGTGTCTTGAGTTGGTTCCTGGGACTAGGTAGCATGTGATGAACACATCATACACACCGACGTTATGTAAATAGGTGTGATTATTGGTGGGTCTCCCTGGTATTTACCTAGGAGTGATGAGGCTTTGAACATCCCTGAGCTTGCGTCAGTAAAAGATGGGACTAACTCTTTGTGGGACCCTACGAAGGGTAAGACACCATTGGGGGTGGTGAATGTCTATTTCATATAGTATGTGAGTTGATCTATTGTGACGATCTTCCCCTCATGAAGAAACATCTCTACTCGAAATAATGAGGACGCCACTGCGGTCATGGCGTACATGTAGCTACATCCTAGTAAGATATTGTAATCTAACTTGGCATCAAGAACTTCGATGTCTATGAGTAATTATTTTCCACCAAGATGTACCAAGATGTTTTGAAAAAGTTCGACGGGTGCAGAGAGGTGTCCATTATAAGGCCATAATGTAATGGAGGAAGTCGTTAGTTTGGTGGATCCTAGTTTTTTCCAAACTGATTTTGACATAATATAGGTGGATTCCCCCTCATCAAAAATGCATCAATCAATGGTGATGTTTTGGATGATGACCGGTATTTGGAAGGTGACTATATATGGGAGTCATGGTGTAGCATTATCTAAATCAAAATCCATTAAATGAGAATTGGAAGGGTCAATTGTGCCTAATGCGAAAAGAAGGGCTTTCCATTGGGTGGCATAGGTTTGAAAAACCTCCATTGTTGACATAATTGATGGGGATTGGGATAGATCATCAAAAATTTTGTAATTAGAAGCGTCCTTTGAGTGGTGAGTGGTACAACATAGTACATTTTGATCATTTTCAAAATGGGATCAATAGGGGGTCTTGGTATCGTCAAGGGTTTCATACTGAGAGTGTTAGAAGATGTGGAAGAATTGGTTTATGGAGGGGTTCCATAATACCAATTTTGTTTTTGCAAGAGAACGTCTACGCCAACCATGAAAATGTCATGATTGGTTGGGTCATTAGAATTAACCCCAGTTGGATTTTGGTACTGGTGGGGGGCGGGCTCGTGTTGCGTGGCCACTTCCCCTTGGTGTGGGAAAGGATTTTCATGACTGAAGGTTGTTGCTTTGGTCCCCCCTTCCCCCTAACCTCTCTCATCCTTTTCAACTCAGGGAGTTAAGTACAATTATGGGTGTAATGCCCATATTCCCCATAAGTACTAAAAGCATGTTTGGTCCTAAGACCAAAATTTTTATTCAGTTTTTGTAGGTTTTTATTATTCTAATTCTGATTTTGGTTTCGATTAGGGGGATTTCCAAAGTTGGTGCACATAGAAGTTGGTGTTGGTTATTTCCCCCTTGCTTGGGCTCCCCTTTTTGTTTATTTTTTCCTTTCTTCTTGTTGGAATTTTGAGGGTTAGTAGTGGTGAGGCCTTCAAATGCTTGTTGTTGTTGGGTGAAGGAAGGTGTAGAATTTTCTCTACAAATTAGCTAGCTCACTGATATCATGTAGAAATTTCACCTGTAGATCCAACTGATATATGCAATGTACTAAAGCATAATATTAGATCTACATCTACCATAAACTTTGCGGAAGCTAATCAACCATGAGCAACATCAAGCATGAACACATATAACTGATAAGAAGGAATCAATCACACATAACACAGAAGATATAACCTGGGGAAAGCACCAGCCTAAAACCCCATATTTGTATTATCAATCAAGTGTAAATCCTCAACAACATACAAAAAGAATCAGCTCAAAAGCTATCCTGCTCTCTCTGTACTCTGATGATCATGAAGGTGGAAATACACCAGGATTACACAAAGCCTTAGCTCTCACAGCTAGCTAGCTCTCAATGCAATCCTCCTGGATGCTCACAGGCAATCAAGACTTCTCCTAAGCCTTCTCCTCTGCCCTCTAAGCCTCCTATTTCCTTGCACAGTTTCTCCTGGGTGATCCTCCTGTTACCAAGTGTCACACTGATCATTCACACTAATCTCACACCCTGCTCTAACACACTGTCATAACTGCACAATCCTCAAGGAACTTTATTCCTTCTACTCAGAGGAGTTTCCTTTATAGGAAAAAAAACCATCAAATTGATTGTACACTTTCCCTCCTCTGATCTCAACTGGGTCTTTCTCAGAACTGACATGCATGAGTTATTTATGAGAGAATATTCAGTTATCTGAAATACAATAGTTACATGCATGCAAGCGTTAACTAACTGAACTCTCATTAATTTAAACAACTTGTTAAATTAATCTAATTGAACTTGACTAAGTTAAACTAAGTCAACTGATCCTTTCAATATAGAACTAATCCTTAATTCCTCAATCAGTGGAGCAAATCAAGGACAGATTCCCCAATCAGTGGAGAAATTATTGCATGTTCTCACAAAGACTTCAAGTTTGATTTTCCTTAACTAATTAACTCAAACTGAATTAATTAATTAACATTCAAATTGCTGGTAAGACCAAATTCGAATTTTACTTCCTATTTTAGACCAAGGACTATCTAAAAATAGGAATACAACTTGAACTGCTAAAAATAGAACTTCTAGTTTTAGCACTTCCATTTTTCATTCCCTATTGCCCAATCTAGCACTGATGCCCAAACTGCTATTTTTGGCAATGTTATTTTTAGCACTTCTATTTTTAGCAATTTCTTGTTGCCATTTTTCAACAGAAGGTTGAACAAAGTTAACCCTTGTGTTTCGCTAAGTTGAAGGGTTAGGTTGCTAAGCTGGATGAAAAGGTTAATAAGCGTTCCCTTATCATGGGTTGGTGTAAGTAGTTTGGGAAGTTGACACAATTTTCGTAATGCTTGGAGGGTATTGGCTACCCTACGTGGGAGGATAGTGGTTACCCTACATGGCAGGATATGAGTTTCTCTGTATGGGAGGATTTTGAGATGTCATAGGTGGATTAGGGTAGTATCCAAAGTTGGTTGGGGCTGGGGGTGGACCGACAAAGGATTGAAAGTGGGTTCATCCACTATACACACATCTAGAATGTTGGAAGGTGTTTCTTGGTTGATTTTGAGTGACATTTCCAATTAAACCATCTACTGCATTAGAAGCTCTCGACTATGTTGTCCAAAGGGTTGTAGGTAGGAAGAATAGGGAAGAACTATGTAGAGATACCATGATTGAGTGTAAATAAGCTCAAGTTGTTGATATTTTCTAATAGCCTCTTCTTCTATTTGGGGCATGGTGGTAGTCACATATTTTATGATTATTGACACAAGATATTTTAAAAATAAATAAGAATAAGGGTAGGCACGATGTTGACCTTACACAAGCTATGACGTTTTCTCCATTCATGCACATGGTCAAAGATATGAGTGGAGGTAGTTTTCTGGAAGTGGGTTAATATCTCTAACTCAATATCATGGAAAACTAGGAGCTGAAAAAAGGTGAGGAATGAGCGAGCAAAGGATTCAAATGTGAGATCAGAACCAGTGGCTTCACTCACATACCACTTCATGGCAGGGCTAGTGAGGGTGCGTTGAAATAACCTCAAACAATTTGAGTCCTCAGTGATGCTATTGGAGGAACACCATGAGTGAAAGGTCATGATATGGTTGGAAAGGTGTTCTCCCTGCTTACCTTCAAACTTGGTAATGTCTAAAGGTAGTTTGGTTGGCATGGGAGGCCAATTTGGATTGTGGGAAATTGGATCATCTGTGAGCTTGGTTAGATATGGTAGGTTTAAGGAAGCTACAAATGGGACTCAATTGTTGTTTGACATGTTGGGATGACTTGTAGTCTGGAAAGATTTCCCTCATGGGGTGGGGGAGGGGTGAGTAGGGCTACTAGGGGGAGTATTATGTGGGCTCCTTATAGGGGTAGTAAAATGGGTTCATTAAGGGGGAGTGGTCCTGATCAAGATGGTGCCTAAAAATTCTAATCCAAGAAAAATGGATGTACGTTGTATCCTTCGTTGAATTGGTGGGAGATAAGGAAAACCTATCGATAATGGGGGGACGTTTTGAAAGTGCCTATATCAACAGGGTACCATGGGCTCCCCTATGGTGTCTAATAGAGTTTGTGAAACTGATATGGAGAGAGTGGAATAAAATACATAAAACAAAGTGAAAATAAAAGGTTAATTATCCATTTAACTTGATCATATGTGATCAATCAAACAAAAAAAAGGTTTTGTTTGTTTGTGTATGATAAAAATCCTAGATAGAACCATATGTCATTTCCGCTCAAATAGTAACTAAGCCTTGTGAGGATTCTTATGGAAGGGTACTAGGGCCACGTCTTGAAAGTACTGATGACACTTCCAACAACCAAGAATCAACCAAGGTATCGAGAGGAGTTATAATGGAGGGCACTAGCGTGACATCTTGAAAGTACCAATGACGTTTCCAGTAGCCTAACCAAGATCACCTCAAGTCTCCGTGCTTACCCACGCATCAACCTATAGGGAAAGATGCCCTAAAATTTGGCCACTAAGGTTACCTTAATCCTAAGGGGATGGTCAAGTCTTGATATTCTTGGTATTTAATCAACAATGAGGATCCTTGGACTAACAAGTCAGGTAGCCTTGTGGAGAACCGCACACACTGAGACCTAATCCTAACCCCCTCTGAATCGGTTTTCTAACATTTCTTTGTTTTTGACCATGGGATGATGAGGGATTTTAAGTACCCTAGAAGACAACTTCTATGTTTGAAAATGTAAATAACCATGACAGCTTATGGGATGCCTACCCCCTGTGGTCCTAACCTGAACTATAAATTATTTTGTGACCCCTATGGGGAACTTAGTGTGTTCAAGTTAGGGTTGATTTTAAAGAGACTTTCTTCACTTAGGGTGTGAAAAATGTAAGCTTAAAAGAAACTAAGTATCAAGTCTCCAAAAGGTGGATACCCTTGATAAAAAATTTAGATGAGATGAGTGTGTGAGGTGCAAGTGTGTGAAAGTGAACTTGTGAGCATGCAAAATGTGGAGCTTGTGGATATTTTATGATCCATTACAATACCCGTAATTAAACTATGTTATGATTGTTCCTTGCAAGAAAGAAAACATGTGTGGATAATGGGCCACTTCTTCCTTCCTAATTATACTATGTGAGCATATAAGGAGATGGAAATCGAGTGCTTTGAGAAATATTTTAGATGTAAGCCCAAGATTGCCACAAGGGTGCAAGGGAAGTAGGGGCTACTCCCTTTCTTTACTAACACCCGACCCTAGTCCTGATAATAATTGGAAATTTGAAAAGCTTTGGTTAGTCAAAAATATGTGTGGATTTAGTGCCTTTTAATTTCCTCCTAATTAATCCAAGTGAGATGATTCTGATTGAGAAAAACAAAATATAAAATATGTGTGGATTATGGCCACTAACTTTTTCACTAGTTAAGCTACATGAGTTGCAATTTAAAAAAAAACAAAAGAAAACAATTTCCCTACTAATAATGGTTAGCAAAGCAACTAAGAAACCTATCTAAACTGTAAAAAATTGCAGGAGTGTAGGAAGTTCACTAAATGATGCCAAAACATAGGAAAGAGGAATTACAATGAAATTTTGATCTTCCTGTGTGCCGCACGGGTTTTGGTTTGAAAGACACATGACTCTTGTAGGTTTTGGTATGAAAGCCAAACAAATCTCACAGGTTATGGTTTGCACAACCACATGAATCACACGGGTTATGGTCTGAAATCCGCACGGGTTATACTCTCCACTAGTCATGTGGGTTATGTTATGCACAAACACATGACCCACACATCTGTCTATGAGAAAATCCACGAGACTGACTTGAAAAAATGAACAAAGGTTCTTCTCGGGCCGAGAAAATGTTTTTGGGGGGCCTGCGCAATTCCATAAAAATTACAAAAGCAAAATGGAGTGAAAATGTAGAGAGAAATGATCTACAAAACAACCAATTAAATGAAAGAAAGCAACAAACGGAGTCAAATTTTTTGTATTGGTATGCTTGTTGACTAAGGGTCCCAAAAACACCTTCCTTGCAGTTGGTTGTTACCCACAAGGAGCATACAAACAATTGGATGGTATATTAGTGCTTAAACAAGAACCAACAAAGCAGGGAACATAATGAGAATAATGCATGAGAAATATTAAAATACAACTGAAATAAACAACATGAAACGAGCTTAATGAAGTAGAAACACATCAAAAAAGCAGTGAACATAATGAGAACAATGCATGACCAAGATTAAACTACAACTAAAATGAACAACAAGAAACAACCTTAATGAAGCAGAAACACATCAACAAAGAAATGGGAATAAGATCCTCTTTATTGATTGCGGGTGGTAGAAGAGCTACAAATTAGATAATAAGACACTTGAAGAGAAATGTTTGAGCAATGGAACTCAAGATCTCTCAACAAGGATTTATTTTCTTCAATCTCCTTTGCAAAATCCTTCTCTCTCAAAGAAGCCAAGATAACTCTCAATAGTGGTGGGATCCTCTCACAATGGAATGTAAGATTGCTTAGGGACCATTTTTTCCAGCATACAAATTCATAAACTTCTTCTTACTTCTAGGTCTTCCAATGACTTGCTTATAAAGAATTTGAACTCCTCTTTCCCTCCCTTGGCTCCTTAATGAGAAAATGACTTGAGATAAGGACAAGAGGATTCACTTGGGGGCTACATATCTCCAAAAAAACGTGAAATATGCTGTCCTTGAGTACTAAATTTTAGGGAATCCCAACTCAAATCGTGAAGTGGTCTCGGATTGCTGACTTGTACTTTGGGTGATCTAGGTAGCTATCGAAGTAAAATTCATGTGGTCACAAATTTCCACCTCTGAAGCACCCACACAAATTGATTTTTTAAATTGAACCTTGGATAACCTTTAATTTTTTGATTTTCATGATGTTTTTAGCTAGAAAAGCTTCACCTATACATGTTTTTGTCTGAATCTCGGTGTCATCTAACCTGTACAAATGTGTGTATGATTTTCCCATGTTAACACATCTAGTGATGGTAGCAACAACAATGGTGGATGATGACAGTGATGGTAGAAATAATAGTGGTGGACGGTAGCAGTGATGGTAGTAACAATAGTGGGGGATGGAAATAATGATTGTAGCAACAACTGTGGTGGATGGTAGCAGTGATGGTAGCATTGGTGGTAGCGGAAGTAGTGGTGGAAAACAACAACAAAATTGGACAAAAGTGGAAGTGAGGTGCAACAAAGAGGCTGTAGTTTGAATGTGGTTGGGCCATTATCCCTAGTATAGGAGCCAAAACCATTTAGAGAGCATTTTCTTCCTTCTAGCATGGTGGTAAAACCATGGGGAGTCTTATAATTCTTTCTATATTTATTTGGTAAATTTTTGTGTACATCATACATACCACAATATTTGGTTGAGACGAATTATTTTGTATTGTTCATTGATGTGATGATGATTCATATGTTTTTACTAAAGCTTTGGATGTTTAAAAAACTAAACAATTGTGAATTATTTAGGAAATATTGATTCACCCCCTTATAAGTATTTCCACCATCTATTACCAAAAAATAGATGCAAAACAATGGGCTTAATGATCCTAGGACAACTATCTGCTTTGTGAATAGTGATTTGTGATGCCTAATATTTGTGAGGATAGATTAAAAATTCTTTGGTATGATCATGAGACTATGACACGACCCTTGTGCTTGCAATTTACATCAACAATAAATTATCTAGTCTATAAATGTGTAAGGATACTTGATATTAGTTGATATATCATAGTGGAATTGATGAGCCCCAATATTGAAAGTAGAATGTTGTAACTCCTAAGGCTACCAACTTAAATTATCAACCTGGGTTTTGTACAAAATTAAGAGGTGTCAACACTGTATGTGCAACATGCAATGTGTTCTTCTTTCGTTGATCTTGTTATCTCAAAATCAAACCTGATAGGCTGCTGGTCAGGATGACTCTAAGTAACTATTTCAAACCAAACTTTTGACTAAGGCTTAGCCTCCTTAGCCTGAGAGGGCTCTCTCAAAGGGGTTAATGATTTTGATTTATGATCAGATGGCTAACTCTTGTGATGTAACAACATAGACAAATATAGTGGCTGGATAAACATTTTATAAGTTCCCATTGGGCTTATGGAGTCAATCAAG
>APFE031110032.1:55134-114602 GCA_000404065.3 Pinus taeda | reverse complement strand
TACATAAAACCACAGTTCACACATGCATACAGGAAGTCAGAGCACAATCAGTGAATTCTGAGTGATTATGCATCCATGCAACTGAAAAAAGACATTAAGGGAAGAACAAAACACATATTCTGAACATGACAAAAATTTCATGAATCCCGAGAAGAAAAGTAGATGCTTTGTATTACTGAAAATGGTCTTTACATAAGCTTAAACAGTACTTCTGCTGTCAAATTTCCAACCCCCATTACATTGCTGTCTCAGCTATATATAATCCCTTATTCTAACTAATTCGAGTTTCCTCCTCCAGCATGAGGGGAATTTTAATAACTCGATCCTTATCTCTAAAGACACCTATCAACTATTTAACTGTCTATTAAATACAAATAAAATGCTGACTGTAATTTTAAGAAGTCCTAAATCAATTATGACTCTAACTCTATCTTCGTGCCAAAATGGCTACTCCTCGTTCTTCGACACCTGGTTCTCTTTAGATTTGGTTGAGCTGGATATTAAATATGCCATATTAGCCTTTAAACGCTGGATCCCTATCTGTCTGTGGTATTAGGAAATGTCCCCTGCTTCTCGGCTTCTTTTTTCCATAATTTGCTCGAACATGAACAACATCTTTCTGAGCCTTTAATCACCCAAGGAATGAAAGGTGGCCACATTTTAGATATGCTTTAGGCTGTGGTGATAGACAGGGGTCCCTTTTTAAAAAACTCCCTCTCATAATAATAAACTACTCTGTCTGCGTTAAAAAACATCATCTTCAGCAGTTTCGTAGCGCGCTACGAAATTGATGTTTTATTTAAAACAGTTTTCTTTTTTAACCCGAGAGCTTATATCATCCAATCATTGGTTGCCAAAAACTCCCTTTTATGCTTCACATGTGTAGCAGGGATTAAAACATCTTCAAAACACTAAGATTAAGCAAAATTAACAAAAGTTTGAGACAAAACCCTTTCCTGAACAGTGAATTCATTTATTAGGTAACTGGCTTAGCTCTGCCTTCAGGTCTTCAGCAGCTTTCTTTAATTGGTTAATTTCTTCCTCAGCTGCTTCTATTTGGCTTTTCATGGCTGCCACATAATCTCCTTGAGATGTGATGGTTGCTTTACTTTTGCTGAGATCGTGTTCCTTCCCCTGTTTCCTCTGTTCTCGGCAGTGCTTCCTGTACCTGCTGGAAATTTCTAGTCATGGGTCTTCTTGGTTTGAAAACAAATTCCTGAGCTGGCTCATCAAACTTAAGCCTTTTTGAGGCCTTGGTTTTCTTAACCTTTACCTGTGGTGACTGTGTCAAATCAATCTCAATTGGTTTAGATTGTTCTAACTCAATAGCCTGTAATAGATCATTTAGGCTTGCCTTAGGCACAGGGCTTGCCTTAGCCACAGGGCTTTCTTCGACAGCTATAGCTTTGCCTTTTTCTTTATTAATCTGGCTTCTTGTCCTCACCCTTGAGACTGTTTCAGGTTTACTTGCTTGAGGTTCAGTCTTCTTACCCCGAGTCTTCTCTTTTGTTGATTGCTGGGGCTGTTCTTGAATGACTAACGGCTTCACTAGTTTTGGTGGCTGTGATTTGGTTTTCTTTTTGGCTCTTGCTTCCCTTTGAAGCTCAGCTATTGTAAACTCTCTAGCTGGTTGAGGAGTATGACCAGTCTTACTTTGGAAACCGGCCATGAAGATAAAAGAATTCCAGTCTCGGCCTATCTTCTGGAGGCTATCTAAAATCAGCAATTTAATCAGACCATGATGAAATAAAGAGGTCTCACAGTCCTCTTTCCTGAGCTGCATCTTATCACACATTTTACTTAGACTGCGAAATAAATAAAATGGAATGTCTATGGAGACCTTCCCGGTAAAATGCAAGAGCAGTTTAAAATGATAAGGATAAACCTTATTGTACCTTCCTTCACAGGTTAAATACTTCTGAATGCAGGTAAGAAGAAGAGCATAATGTTCCTTGAGATAGAACCTAGGCACTGCTTTTGTGTAATCCTCATTTACATATGCCTCCTTTAAGAATTCTTTACAATGATTCCTATCAAATTTAAAATTCTTGAACCATTCTTCCTGGCCTCTTGGTATCTCGGTTACAGCAGCTATGGCTTCTGGAGAAACCGATATCTCTAACATGGCAACCTTTGAATTCAGACCAGTAAAATTAAGCGTAAATTCTTTTGTTACCTGTGCATGCCCTCCTTGTAGCTTTTTACAAAATCTCCAGCACCTGACATCTTTAAACGCCTTCTTCACGCCTTCATCTCTCAAGGTTATGTCCAGGCCTTCAGGTTCATTCCTTTGACATTTGCCGGACCTGTGCTCCTTTCTCTCCATCTTCACTTTGAAATCTTCACAGCCAAATTCTAACTTTGAAATCTTCACAGCCAAATTCTAACAGCTCCGGTTGAGATGGTGATACAACGATACAACTCCTCTTTTTAACTCAGCCTCGCTTGTAATCAGGCTCGCTTGAACAGCCTCGCTTGAAATTCAAATTTGAAACATGACTGGTTACTCATGCAACACTCACGACCATTATTAAGGACTATGCACGCTAAAATCTCTTGGGAATGAGATTTCCGTGCATATCAAAAATCTATTGGTGGAGTAGCGGCAAATGAACGTTCAGACATGATTTCAAGAGGTACTCAAACTGACATGAATGGACGGAAATGCCGACTCACCTATGGACTTGACATTTCAGGAAATATTCGCTGCGGAATGCACGAATCCACGATTTCGCAGCGCTATTAGTTATATTTTTCAATGATGCGCTGCGAAACTGCTAGACTATGATTGCGTTGCGAAATGGGCAAATAAGACTGCGCTGCGGAATCACTAAGAGACAAGGTGACTTGGCATAGACAAGACATGACTATGGAATAATGATGAGTGGAGGAAAGCCAATAGGAGTAGAGTCTGATTTAAGCTTACCAACCTTTAAAACTCCGATTCCTAAGTGAGACAAATAAAAATGAAAACATCTTAAACGTAGACCTTTGTCATCAGACTAGGGCATGTAACTGTATGCATCAAACCTTTAGTTCTAAGTGATAACAGATCTAATGAAGTGAATGTCATAAAATCTAACCTAAACTAGTTGCAAATGTAAAACATGTTACTCTAATTGCAAACAAACCAAATAAATTATTCTACTTGCAAAATGGAAACCATTAATCTAATTCAAATTTCTTGGAAAGAAGAAAGTTAATCTACAACACATAACTAGGAAATTACAAAACTAAGTCTACTTCAGTTGCATTGAAGAGTTTCAAATATGAAAATTTCTTCCTAACTCTATTTGTTGTTTTATGTTTGCAGTGGATAAATGTTGGCTTGTATGGGACTGACCCAGGTTTAGAGGTGATTTAGCCAAGCAAATCCCGGTACTACTGGCCCTTTCGGTAACAGTTTGTGGAGTGTGGACTGAGGTCTCACCCGAAGTAGTATGGGAGGGTGTTAGAACCAGGTTTCTACACCCTGGGGATGTCTGATGGGGTTTGGAGGTCTTCTGTTTGACCCGTCACTACGCGCACTTGCTATCTCTTCACAACTTGTGGTGCTTCCTCCGTGCGGCCCTAGTCGGGGCACAACCCGTATAATGCCCAAGTTCCTTGCTATTTAATCTGTTATTACCCGATTACTTAACTTGTGTGTGTAATATTAATGATTATTACAACATATTCAACAATCATATTAGTGCACAGGATAAGTAAATCAAGATAACTGTAAAGAAGACAATGTACAAAAAATACACATAAATAAGAATCAAATTATCTTTATTAATCTTCAATCCCACTTACAGACTCGACATTGCCCTACGCACTCAACTGCAGACTCTTTTAGGCCTCTGTACACTCAGCTACAAACTCTACTAGGCCTCTGCGCACTCAGCTGTAGAGCCTCTTCCTACTACTACGACCCAATACACTTAGAATCCTACTCTAAGCTCAAACCATTCCTTCTCTCTTCACTCTTATTCCTTTGCCATTTTCTCTCTTTACAACTTAGAGCCTCGCTCTATTTATACAATCCTGCGGACCATGGGTAGGCCGACATTGATCCAAAATGGATCCTAGATAGAATTCTAAGTCTAAAGTGTTCCTCATATAGGAAAATGAAAGTCCAAGGATTCTCTTGGAAATAGCCCCATTGCATAGATATTCTCATTCTGAATCTACTGCAACTTGAATGGGATAAAATGGACTTTGGATGAAGAAAGAAGATTACCTTTGTCCTTTGGAAAAGGAGGCATTTCTTCTAAAAATGGCCTAAAAGGCTCCTTAAGGGAATCACATCGCAAAAGGCCAAAGGGAAGGAATTAACGCAAAGGTGGAAGGAACCCGATTATAAATCTCTAATATATTGGAGCGTAGGTAGGCCTTCTCCCGATATCGGGACCCTAGACAAGGTGACATGTGATAATGCGATTGCAATATCGACGATCGGAGCGATTGGCCGATCGACGATTGGAGCGATTAGCCGATCGGAGCGATTGGCTGATCGACGATTAGAGCGATTGGCTGATCGATGATCGGAGGGGCAGAAGGCATAGACTCCCGTCGATGCGATACGCAAGGTGCGATATCAACGATCGGGGTGATCGGCGGATCGACGATTGGCACACCCAAAGGACAGACCCCCGGGCTGTTGCAATTGCAATTAGCGATCAGGACCCGGACCCAATAGGGATTATGGACTTGATTGCATAAAATTTGAAGTCTAGGAACTTTGGAATTTCAATGTATTTCCCATGTATTTGGGTTTTGGCCATTACGTCATGCGATAGCGATTTGCGATAAAATGGCTGTAACAGCCCATAATACGAATATCTAATTAACTTATTAACATTAAATTTAAACGCTTACCTGAGCTTACTTGTGGATGAAATAGGCTTACCGCAACAGGGTTTTGGGGACGACTCTCCTCCCAACTGTAGGCTCAATTGCGCAGGATTCTACTACAACTAGCCACCCCCGAGCCCTCAATCAACGACTACTGCCAGTCTTTCTAAGTCTTGGTATACCATTCTCCCAAGAGAATGCAAGATAGAACCTCCGAATGATGGAACAAGACCCCCTCCATCCTCCTCACCATTCCTTAAATAGAACAAAGCCTTGGAAGGGAAACCACATGCACACACTCCATGTGTCTGCATGCCACATGCCCACCCTCCATGTATCGGCATGCTAATTTTTTTTATAATTTCCTTCTTTTATTATGGTTATTATTATTTTTGTATTTATTTTTATTAGTTATTATTATTTATTATTTATTATTAAGGGAGGGATATTACATACTCTTCCACTTTAAGGAACTTCGTCTAGGAAGTTCAGGATCCAGACCCGCCGATCCTGCATGCAGGGGCAGTTAGAACGAGAATATGTGGGACCTGTAGGGTAGAACGAGAATAAAGTACAAATATAAACGCTGTCTTAATCCAAAATAATTCATATGAGGATTTTCGGGTTAAAAAAAAAAAAAAAAAAAAAAAAAAAAAAGAAAAAAAAAGAAAAAAAAAGAAAAAAGAAAAAAAAATGGAAAAAAGAAAAAGTTCAATCAAATTTCTGAATCAATGGGAACATAAACTTTCCATATTCTTAGATTTAGGGAACTAGAAGGATCCTTTCTACAATTTTTGTTAATTTTGTGATAAATAAGAATCTAATTTACACTAGATTAGTTTATATATCCTGATGGATTCATGTGAAGATTGTGACACTAAGAAATAATTTTGTTATAATATTAGACAACTCTTTAAGGTTGTAATATAATCATCTGGTAAAGAGTATCTTTATCTAATGAAAAAAAAAAAAAAATGGTAAAAATCCAATAGAAATTTCAGGCATGAGTAGAGTTTTACTGTGGTCCAAGATATCTTCATGATGAAATTATTTCCTTAGAGGGTTTGATTTTTGAGTTAACTCAAATCATTAAAAATTCAATTACAATTTTGAATTAATAGAAACATAAACTCTTCATATTGGCTAACTTTTCAAATTAGGGATATGTTTGCTAAATATTAAATAGGAAAACACTGAATGGCCATTGGATCACATTAGACTGTATAAAGTTTAAACAAGTCAGCCTAGTAACTAGATCAGCTGGATGAGGATCTAAAATAAGAATTGTCAATTAAGCGTGACTCCCATCCAGACATGGATTCACTAAAGAATTGTGAATGTAAAGATGTTATAAAAGTCTTTGAATTGTTTGTTCTTCCCTATGGAAAATTACTGTTTGACCTGACACAACCATGTCCATTAACTTGGCAACATTATTAGTTATCATTCAAAACGTGTTCAACTTGACCGTTTCATTAACATACTTGGCTATTGCTTGTCTATCTTCATGTTGGTTTTAATGTTAATAAGTTAATTAGATATTCATATTATGGGCTGTTACATATGGTATCGGAGCTGGATTATCAGAGGTCTGTTAATGCCAATATCATTTCAATGTTTAACGTACTTTGACGTTTAATAGTCGATGTTTCCAGATCCTCCTGAAAAATGGTATTTTAAAGGGCATATGGATAGTTTACATGTGTTTTCTTTCAAAAATATAGATAATGTATTACAAATGTTGTCATTTTTCGGTCTGTGCTCTGAAGGAAATCTCTCATTGAATGGTTTTTGCTATCCGCCGGCTTGAAAGTTCCATTAATATTCAGGGAAAGGAAAAAATGTTGTTGGGCTTAGAGAAATTTTGAAAAGCAGTTTCTTTCTTATCCGTGGCCTTCAAGGTCTCATTAATCTTCAGAAACATGGAAACATTGCTCGGGCACTTCAAAATTTATCAAGGGGGCAGTGCTTTTCATCATCAGTGGCTTTGAATGTTTCATTAATCTTCAGAAAATGCACAAAATTAACTGGTCATTTGAGAAAATATGACGGGAAATGTTTATTGTTGTATGTAGGCTTGCAATTTTCATTTTGTTGAAAATATTAATGATTTTCAGGCAGTTTCTTCCGTTTGTGTGTGAAAACCTTCCATGGAATACTTTTGAAACAGTTTTGGCGCTCTGCATTCAAAGGAGCTCTGTAACGCCTTCTGAGTTTTCATTTCATTTCTGAAGGATTGGACCATTCAGTGCCCTTCGCAGACGTCCCTGCCTTGAAAACTTATATGTTCGGATACTCAAGTGCCGATTGCTTATGCCCGCTTCTGATATCTGGTTTGTCCATTTGCATTTATGCCCTATTTGATCCCTGATACTCTTGGCCTTGAAAGAAAACCAGAGCTTTTGAGTCATGGCACGCCCCACAAGCAAGCATTATGTGGGATGGCAAGAGGAGTATGTATCGAATGCCCCTGTCCATGTTGAAGCATACCCTGTAATCATAGCACTCCCTGCGTGGTTATTTCTATCAGGCATTTCGTCAAGAGATGCTATATTAATTTTGAATGGTTACTCTGGATCAATATAGATAAAAAAAAATAAACAAGTAATTTTGAATGATTACTCTTGTGGTCACTTCGCAGCCGGAAAGTACAGGTATAATTTCATTGAAAGAATTGTTTTCCTTTTTACAGTAATTTTAGTTGTCTTGTGTTGTTACAATGGCTGACCCGAAAGGCTTATAAATGCAGCCCTATAAATTTTGAAATTCATGGTAAGCGGGATTTCAGACAGGCCTTAGGCAGTAAGTGGTTTTGAATGGGCGCGACCTGAACCTATACACTAGCCGACACGTGGCATGGCTGTGGAGAGAGAAAACCGCCTTTTTAGGCGGGTAACCTTTGTGCACATAAGCCACTCAAAACGCACTATCAGTTGTTGGATCGACGATCACGCAAATCAATGGTGGGCTTGCAATAGCCATAAAAGGCAGACCTGAAAGGGTTTTTAGGGGTGATTCAATAATATTTGAAGTCCGATTAAATGCTCCATGTGGCGTTTTCCTGTGTATTTCTGGTATATCTCTGTGTAGTGGGAAATATGTTTTTTTTTTCGGGTTTTCACCTGGAGAAAGGCCCCCGATTCCTTGTAACTGCCCCTGATCATTGTGCCACACTGCAAGTGGGTGTTTTATGGGCAATGATGCATTTTTAATGCCAAGAGAGCCACAGAGCCACAGAGCCACAGAGCCAGATGACCAATCGAAGAGACAAAGAGTAGAAGAAGCTGCAAAGCCGCAGAGGAGTGATTACACACAAAGAAACAATTGGGGAAGCCACAGAGCTGGAAGAGGCCTCACAAAAGCTAGGGAGCACGATTGCTGAGGCAAGAGTAGAGAGTTTTGGGAGTCACTTGGAGGTCAAGTGAACCAGAGAGCTCAATTGACAGCATCGAGTTATTGCTGAAGAATTGCTTGGAGGTCAAATGAGTCACAAAGGCATGCAGAGGCCGAGAGAGAGACCTCAGAGGAGCGAGAGTGAGAGCGAGAGCCAGAGCCAGAACCATAGCTAAGAGCTGGAGCCATGAGCCAGAGCCAAGAGCCAGAGCTAGAGCCAGAGTGAGAGCCAGAGCCGAGAGCGAGAGCGAGAGCCAAAGCTAGAAAACCATAGAGCTTCAGAGCCAAGGATGAAATGGTATTCTAAGCCCATTGTGTTTTGTGTAAACCAGTGGAGTTTAGTGTGGATCTTGTAAAAGAACTGCTGCCATAATCCCAGAGAGCCTAGTTGAGTTGACTAGAGCTCAAGGAGACGTAGCCCAAGAGTTTTGGGTGAACTCCATATTAAAATTGCTATGTTATGTGTTTGTTATTTACTGTAATATTTTACCGTTATATGTATGTTATATCAGCATAAACAATAGAATTTCAAAGCACCTAAATAGTCAAAAATAAACACCAACATACACCTTATTTTCAAGCACATTATTAATTCCGCAATTGTTTAATCATCATATCTTGGGAATATTAAAGCTTTGGAAGTGGGAGAGGTTCTTGTAAGCTCACAAGAAGCCTTTTAAACCCCATTTTTAGATCAAGTGGTATCAGAGCCTAAGATTGATTAACCCCACCTTCCAAGAAGGTTATATCAGAATGCTTGATTGACAGAGTAAAGATTGCTTGTCTGGAAGGTGTTTGGGCAGTCAAGGATTGATTGTCTGATTGATTGTATTCTTGTTGCAGACAAACTATTGTGTGAGTTTGCAGAGGTGAAGGGAAATCTATTGATAGCTTAGTCTAGGAAGGAGAAGAAGGAAGAAGGGTTGAAGGCATTCTTCTATCCCAAAGGACCTCAAGGCAATCCTTGAAGCACAAGAGGTTTGTTGCAAAAGGATTGTTGGATGAGCTCTTTATTAATCTTGTTTGAAGTTCTTTGTTCATTTTGATAATGATTACTTCTACAAGTGAGTCCTCAAATTCTAATTTCTTCACAAGAGTCTTTGATGAAGACATGAAGGAAGACTTGTCCACCATGATGGATATGGTGAGAGAAATGTATGAGGATGGAAGGAAGAGCAGCATACTTAGGGAGCAGTTGAATTCCGTGGAGGAAGAGAAGCATTTGCTTTCTGACAAATTGTAGGAAATGGAGAGGCAACTTCATATTGAAAATATGAAATTGAAAAGGATGCATGAGTTGGAGTCACAGCTCTTTGTTTCCAAGGAAGCCTTGGTTAGGTATCAACTTGAAGAAGAGGTAAACCATTCCTGTTTGTCTCCAAATTATTCTAAGAATGCTTATATTGGTTTTTTTGAAAAACATGCTAGAGGCATAGGTTCCAAGTTAATGTCCAAGATGGGCTATGAAGGAAAAGGCTTGGGAAAACATGCACATGGTATTGTTGAGCCAATAATGATTTAGGAAAGGCCTAAGTATTTTGGTCTTGGATATGGACAATATTATGGAGAAAGTTCCAAAGCTGCCATGAAGGCCATTGTAACAACTCCAAGAAGGAGTTGTATTGCAGGTCTTCCACCTCAAGAGTGTGAAGATTGTATTCAGGAGGAATGTAATAGCTTGAAACGTCATTTGCAGGATGCAGGTGTTTAGAAGCACACACTTGAACCAGAGAGTTGTGGAAACTCTAACAGCCTTGAAGAGATTAATGGTGTTCCAAAGGGAGCCACTTCTTCATTTGATTCACCTCCTCATGAAGGCAATAAAGGTGAAAGAGAAAGGTATAAATCTGGTTCTAAACATTTTCCTTTTGATTATGTTAAGCATGATAAATTTCCATATAAGTATGGGAAAAGAATTGCATGTTCCTTTTGTGGTTTGGTTAATAAATAATGTTTCTACTGAATGTTGGAAGAGAATGGCCACATACAGGAAACTTTTGAAGGAAAGGAAGCAAGAAGCCAAAGGTCCATTGGACAAGGAAAATCATGCTGTCAAGAGGATGCAAATGTGTTGCACTTACTACCATAAGCAAGGACATATTGTTGCAAAGTGTTGGACTTTGAATCCAACAATGCTTCCACAAAACCTGAAGAAAGTGGAAAGAGAAGATGGTAGAAATGGAAAGGAAGTTTCCATGGATGATGTGTTTTAGGATGATTCACATGTTGATGCTAATGTGCAGACAAATAAAGGACCTACGAAAAGGATTGGTAAGAAATGGTTAGAGTTCTTATCCAATTAAGATTGCATGTATATTGTTGCATATGTTTGCATTTCTTTGTTAATGGAATGCAAGTTGTAGGTTTTTACCAAGAAGGTGAATGGAAAAAGTTGGTAGGATGCTCAATTTGTTGTTGCAACATTATGTTCATTTCAGCTTCAAAAGTACAATGTGCTTAAGCAAAAGTTGAATGATGAAATGCATGCATAAGCTTGATGTGCATGAACATAGGGATGATGATGATTTCCTTGTATTTGAACATGTATGTGTAATTAACTTGAAGGGTTGATTGCTTTGTTGTAAACATGCATGTAATTTTGACTTGGGAGAAGTTAACTTGGTCTCCGAGATGGAGATAATGATGAAGTATTTCATCTTTGAAAAAGAGTCTTGTAGGTCTTTTTCTACATGCTTGACTTGAAGGGTCATTTGTTTTAAATGCATGTTTTGTGGGCTTGTTATCTAGTATATCATTTGTATGTAGATGTAAGACATGGAGGTGTTCAAAAGATGTGAAAATCTATTTCTTTTGTTGAAGCAAGAGTTTAGGCCATCCGGTTGTTGTCTGTATTTCTGTTGTTGTTAACAATTGTTGTTGACAACTTGTCAAATAGGTACAAATGAGAATTTTTTGAAGCAGATGAAATTCACATTTTTTTGAGCCACCTTGGATCAATGATCAAGGTAGATAAGTTCAAACTACCTTCTGTGGCCATCTCAACTGGAGTTCTGCATGAAGTCAAGGAGGAAACCAGTTCTTCCCAGGAGGACCAGCACATCTAGGAAGGAGAGTGGTTAAATGCTTTGGTTCAGAGGCACTATGCAAGGCAAGTGTATGGAGGTTGAAAGAAGACGGTGATGTTACTCTCATTTACTGTTCAGATCAGTATGTCAGTCTTTTGGAGACCAAAATTTATTTTAGTGGGAAGG
This sequence comes from Pinus taeda, assembly GCA_000404065.3. Taxonomy (NCBI): domain Eukaryota; kingdom Viridiplantae; phylum Streptophyta; class Pinopsida; order Pinales; family Pinaceae; genus Pinus; species Pinus taeda. The sequence continues at coordinate 103,161 of APFE031110032.1, read as the reverse complement.
TGTGAGCCAAAATGGATCCTGGATAGACTTCTAAGTCTAAAGTGTTCCTCATAGAGGAAAATGAAAGTCCAAGGATGCCCTTGGAAATAGTCCCATTGCATAGGTTTTTTCATTCTGAATCTACTGCAACTTAAATGGGCTAAAATGGACTTTGGATGAAGAAGTTATTGCAAAAAGAAGATTGCATTTGTCCTTTGGAAAAGAAGGCATTTCTTCTAAAAATGGCCTAAAAGGCTCCTTAAGGACATCGTATCACAAAAGGCCAAAGGGAAGGACTTAACGCAAATATGGAAGGACCCTCAATCAATGATCTCCATTATATGGGATCGGAGGTAGGCCTTTTCCCGATATCGGGACCTCAGATAAGGTGACATGCGATAATGCGATTGCGATATCGACGATCGGAAGGGAAGAAGGCATAGGCCCCTGCTAATGCAATACACAAGGTGTGATATTGGCGATCGACGATCGGGGTGATTGAAGGATCAATGGATCGACGGTCAGCATACCCAAAGGATAGAACCCCGGGCCATTGCAATTGCAATTAGCGATCAGGACCCGGACCCGATAGGGATTATGGACTCGATTTCATAAAATTAGAAGTCTGGGAACTTCGAAATTTCAATGTATTTCCCATGTATTTGGGTTTTGGCCATTATGCCATGCGATAGAATGGCAGACCCGAAAGGTTTATATATGCAGCCCTATAAATTTTGAAATCCGTGGTAAGCTGGATTTTGGGCGGGCCTTAGGTGGTAAGTGGTTTTGAATGGGTGTGACTCGAACGCATACACTGGCCGACACAGGGCATGGCCGTGGAGAGAGAAAACCACCTTTTCAGGTGGGTAACCTCCATGCACATAAGCCACATGAAACAAACCATCAGCCATTGGATCAACGATCACGTAGATCAATGATGGGCTTACGATAGCCATAAAAGTCTCACCTGAAAGGGTTTTTAGGGGCAATTCAATAATATTTGAAGTCCGATTAAATGCTCCATGAGGTGTTTTCCTGTGTATTTATGGTATATCTCTGTGTAGTGGGAAATATTTTTTTTTTTCGGGTTTTCACCTGAAGAAAGGCCCCCGGTTCGTTGTAACTACCCTTGATCATTGTGCCATGCTGCAAGTGGCGTTTTATAGGAAATGATGTATTTGTAACGCTGAGAGAGCCACATAGCCACAAAGCCAGATGGCCAATCGAAGAGACAAGGAGCAGAAGAAGACGCACAGCTTCAGAGGAGTGATTACACATAGAGAAATGGCTGGGGAAGCCACAGAGCCGGAAGAGGCCTCACAAAAGCTAGAGAGCACGATTGCTAAGGCAAGAGAAGAGAGTTTTGGGAGTCAGTTGGAGGTCGAGTGAACCAGAGAGCTCAATTGACAACAACGAGTTGTTGTTGAAGAATCATTTGGAGGTCAAGCAAGTCACAGAGGCATGCAGAGGCCGAGACAGTGCTCAGAGGAGCCAGAGTGAGAGCCAGAGCTAGAGCAAGAGAAAGAGCCAGAGCCAAGAGCCAGAGCCATGAGCTAGAGCTAAGAGCCAGAGCCAGAGCCAAAGCTAGAGCCCGAGCTGAGAGCCGGAGCCAGAAAGCCACAAAGCTTCAGATCCAGGGATGAGATGGTATTCTAAGCCCATTGTGTTTTGTGTAAACCAATGGATTTGAGCATGGAGCTTGTAAAACAACTATTGCCATAATCCCAGAGAGCCTAGTTGAGTTGAATAGAGCTCAAGGAGACGTATCCCAAGAGTTTTGGGTGAACTCCATATTAAACTTATTGCCTTATGTGTTTGTTATTTGCTATAATATTTTACTGTTATATGTATGTTATATCAGCAAAAACAACATAATTTTAAAGCACCTAAACAATAAAAAATAAACACTAGCATACACGTTATTTTCAAGCACATTATTAATTCTGCAATTGGTTAATCATCATATCTTGCGGATATGAAAGCTTTGTAAGTGGGAGAGGTTCTTGTAATCTCAAAAGAAGCCTTTTAAACCCCATTTTCAAATCAGACATGACTTTACATCACATTACATTACTTTAGGGCGGACAACCCTATGACTTGACCTCTACTTCGAGCTCCGCGCCCGCAATTTATAGAGTCTTACAAGACCTTTGATCAAAAATTGGGCTTTGAGCCCCAAAACATGCTGTGGGGGGATTCCATGCCCAACAGGCCCCCAACACAATCATCTTGACTCGTCTCGAGTCACTCTATTGGTGCAGCGATCTTGGCATGGAGCCCCACCAACTATTCCCGTACTGCTCGGAGGTCTGTAGCGCACTGTTTTGCGGTTTGCTGGACCTGTTGCATGCGTTCCTCCAATGCTTCTTTGTGAGGATCCGCTACTTTCCTTAGCGCATACATCTCCTGCATTTGTGTGAGCTTTCCCTCAATCTCAGCTGTAATTGTGACGACCTCATTAATCCAAGGCTAGATGCACGCTTTGAGAAGTGCCTCTTTCTGTCTTGCAACATCCACTTGTTCCTTTAGTGCCCTTTCTTGCTGTATCTTTTCCAGCTGTTGGGTGAGGATGGTTGTCTGTGTAGTTCCCCTTACACTGTCATACTACTCTTGTAGTTTGCGCGCATCTGTTTCTAGGCGCTGTATGTTGGGGTCCTCCTACAAGGATGTGATGACGTCAAAATCTTGATCCAACATACCAGTACAGTCCTACACTGCCCATCCAATTTCTTCCAATCCTGTTTGAACATGCTAACGCACTGTTCTCTAACTTCTAGAGTAGTGGAAGGCTATGCCTTCATCCACAACTCAGCAATATGGAGGTTCAACTCCAGCTACACTCGTGTTGTTTCCTAGCTCGTGCTTCAGACTCCACTTGCCAGATAGTTTATCCGCATTTCTGTGGGTAGGTCTGCGGTGATGGATGATTCTGGAATGCATCGACAGGCTTCATCAATTGTTTGCGAGATCTACTGATTCTGTGACACTAGCTCGTCACGCTGCAGGCTGAATTGTTCGATGTCGATCTTCTACTCACTCAATACTTGGATCATGTGGCCTTCCCTGGTGCGTATCTCTGCTATTATGCCATCCTGCAGTTGGTATAGTGTGTCTCACAGAAGTGTAACCAAATTTAGGCCAAGTCCCTTGATCCTGCCTACCACGGTTCTGTCATCCTTGTTCTCCACTGTTGGTGCTCCTTTCAAGAGCACTATAGTGTTGGCCATCTTTGAACGTAGTATCTGCTCCGCTGCTGATGTACCTGCGACGCCGTAGGTGGCTACTGCTCCTTTCTCTGGGGGCTGCACCTGAAGTTCCTGCAGCTGCACCCTTAGGGCCCCCAACACAATTTGTTGCTCCATCATGGCTACCTGGAGTGCTTCCCTAGTGACCTCACGAACCATGTCACCGATGTCATAGAGGTTGCCTTTTGTTAGTGTAATCGGTTCGATGTCTAGTTTGGATGCCTTGACCTTTTTTCGTGGACCTGATCTCTCCAGGACGTGTGGTTGTTTCAGCTGAGTGGACATTGTGCTCGGGTCCTTGCCTTCTCCTGTGTCTTCTCCCTGTCCTGTAGACAAGTTCTAACCCCCTTCCTCCTACGTCGTGTTGGCCCCTATTGCCTATGCTGCTGTTGCTTGTTCGGCAACCTTTGCTGGCTTTGTGGCTGCTTTCACAGCCTCGTGGACAACCCTTACCTCCGTAGCCGCTTGTTTGTTGCGCTTTTGCTAGGCCAACTATGTGATACGTAACTTGGTTGTAACCTTCTGCTTTTGTGCTGCTATTATTTCCTTCTCCGCTAGATCCTGGGTGCACCACTCGGGAGGCCATGATTCTAGCACTAAGAAGATCACATCATCAATGGTGATAAAGGGGAGCTTGGTCCATGTCTATGCCAGATCTTTACATGCCTTGATATACACATTATGCATATCTGCCTTGAAGTCTGCAAAGCTCCACAGACTGCTGTACACTATGGAGGACAGGAGTGGCCTCTTGTTGATCCACATCGGATGCTCACCTCCATGAGCACCCAGAAGATCTTTGTTTCCTGGATCTACATGGTGTCCTTAGTAGCCTAGAGCGATGCATAATTTGCGGCCTCTAGTAAGTCCTGTTCAATATTAGGGAATTGACTGCCCTTAGGCAGTTCCCCTGTTACCAGTAAAATCGACAAGAGCAACCACGTGTAGTGGAAGGTATTTCCCTGCTCCTGGGATTCCTTGCAGTTAGTTAGGAACTCCTCGCAGAGGAACTCGGCCCAGTTGAATTGGACCCCCTCCGTGCATTGTTCTGCCTGTGCAACTACCAGTGCTGGTACCTCATCTTCGCAGCATTTTCGCATTACCTTCCTGGCCAGGAGTTGGGTGGCTACGCACACCCCTTTGTCTTTAATGCTGCTGATTACGTAACCCCTCTTCTTCTTTTCAAGTTTGTATTTCTTCTTCATGGCCTCTGTGAGCGCCAAATCTCTGCTTTTCCAGCTATTTCCATAGGGTCCTTTCCCTTATAGGGGAGCCAAGAAATCCTATGGATAAAATCCATCGTGATGGGAATAGGCTCCTCCATCCATAAGTACCCATTGTGCACCAGGAAAAGCAGCTGCCTGACGACGAAAATTGTGATAGGCGCGCGGTGAAAGTGTGAAATCCATAGTAGCTGAAGTAGCTCAGCCTTCTCCATGCTGCACAACCATTTCTGTGGCTCTAGTGTTGTAACTGACCCCTCTGTGCTCTGCTTCATGAGGTTCTCAGTCTCTAAATGTGGGAACTTCTTGCTGTTTGCGAGGTCCCAATATTCAAACTTCATTGTGGGCATGCGGCCCAGGGCCGAGCCCTTAAACACAATTCCATCAGGGAGGAGCGGGGATTGGAGTGCACTCTTAGCGACATCCAAATCCTTGGGTACCTTAGCTTTCCCTTTCCGTGGTGGAATGTCCTAGGGAAATTTCACTGCAGTGGGCACCAACTGGATGTCCTCTTCCATGTCTTCTGCTGCTTCTATCTCATCTACACAAGCCTGTAGGTCCTCCTCCTCATCGTCTGTCTCAATGATGACAACCTTGCCCTTTTCTTCCATGGAGAGTTTACCAAACCATGGATTCCGCGAGGACATGTAGACTGGTCCCACCACTTGCTTATCTTTCTTGGGCCTTGGTGTCCAAGGTGATTTCGAGATTTCCAACGTGACCTTAGTGTCTCCAGGAACATCATGCATCGTGGGGCTCTGCGCGGCCTTGTTGGTGGTTCCTTCTACATAGCCCAAACCTCTCCTAGTAGCCGTCATCCTATTTGAGCTATCTGTGGTTGGTTTCAAACTTCAAGGCTCAAATATCCCTTGTTGTTCAACACTATGTGCTCTATGTAACTGCTCAAATCTCAAATGAACAAGTGTTGTCTCGTGGCTAGCCCTTGAAGTTTTATAGCACCTTTTGAATTCAAATCCAAATGTTCCCCCCCATTCTGATCCATCAATGCTTTCTTGGTAGTAGATTTCCCTAAATCTAGCTCTTAATTCGTGTCTTAAATGCTCGTCGCCTGCTCCTTTTTTCCTTAATTTGGACATCTCATCATGAATAGTGACACCAATGGTTGCTTCCCAGCCTACCCGCGCGGCAGCGCAGCCTCCCGTGCGCGGGCATGAACCTTGTGTCATGCTGATTCTGCGCGCACCTCCCTCATCACGCAGCTCCCAAATAGACTCTTTTAGATTCTCGTGCTCTCTTTCAACTATCTGGAGCACTAACACTGTGCTCCCTATGGTTAGTCAGGTGGTTGCACCACCTATGTGAGACTTCAACTCGCCTTCCTGCTTAGTCTGCGGAAACTCCTCAATTGTCTGTCCAACTACCGGCACCACGCGTTCTACTGTGTGCAGTTCGATCCCCTGGTTACTGCATTTGGTGAGGTGTGGCCGTAGCAATGGTAGCAGAGTCATAAATTCTCGGTGACACTCTTCTAATGCAATGGTACAATCATTTATATTTTGCCTTGTCGTCTTTGGTTTGCAGACAAGACATGCCTGTGTGAACTCATTTTCCAGCCTCTTAATCTCAACGTCCATCAAAATGCTTTTCTTCCTCAATAGTACCTGATCCTGTTTGAGTTTGCAAAGTCTAAGGTTCCCTTGCCGAATGGCTTCCTAAATCCTTAAATGTTCGTCCTCACGTAGATGTGTGATTTCTTCCTCCTGGCCATTGCGCACTGTCACCACTGCAGGGTCCAGTACGTGTGGATTCCTTTCTGTATTTTCTTCAGTGATTACGATCTCCACTCTGTTCCACAACTTTGGAATCATTTCCACGTTCAGGGTTTTGCACAGGGTCCGGTAGGCCCATCGAAACATTGGCATGCGCAGGTCCTAATCATTTCGTCTCGATTGGTGAACCTTGTTCAGTACTTCACACACCCTATCAAAGGCTTCTTCGTGGAGAATTGGTAGTGTGTGTCACCTTTCCTATTGTCGTGGTTTGTTTAGATTCTCTATTATGGGGGTGGTATGCACTTGTGCGAACTGTACAACATATGTCTATACCCACCGGGAAAGGTGGGCGCGCAAGTTGTTCCGCCCCTGCTGATTGGCTTTCGTTCTGGTTTCCCAAAATGTAGGCGCATCATCCTTCTGCATCTGTGCCAGTCCTCAAAATTTTGTTGATGCGTACCCCATTATCGTGTGGGGGTGGTGCGCAGTGCCCATTTTAACGCATCAAATCACTGCTATTATGGTACTGCGCTTTCAAATTTTCTCAGAAATTCATCTACCTCTAACAATCCATCATATTTCGGCAGCTCCCTTGCCTCTGTTGTCATGCAACATAGTGATCTAACCATCATGTTGCAGTTTAGCGTTGTTACTTCGTGTAGCCGATTCTGCCATCGCTCTATCTCTTTGTCTAAATTCGAAGTGCAGGAGCTTTCGCACTCCCACGAAATCCTTCCATCTGCAATCGGATTCACCCAATCCTCTCCTTGCATAGTTATCTTGTAGATACAGTCGAGAACGACATCCCTATTGTCGTCACACACCGGTTCAGTGTATTGCAATCCTTTGGCTGGATCTAGTAGTACTACCACGCGTAGTGACTTTTTCTCAAAGATCATTTTGCGCTTCTTTAAATTTATGACTCCGTTCATATCGGTAGCCTAGTCTATTCCCAGTAGCACGAGATAGGGATTGCTGTCATTGACAATCTCTATCACTTCAAAATCCGCTTGCATGCTCGCACCTTCAATATTGACTGTTACCCCTTGCAATCTTACCATGGGCAAAATCTTCTGTTGGTTCGCCATTCGTAACTGAATAGGGGACCATTGTAATGCGGGTCTGCCCATGCGTTCCCATGTTTGTTTTGGTGGTAAATTTGCATCCAAACCCAGATCCAGGATTACTTGATCCATTTCTTACTCACCTATTTGCGCAGTCAACCTCATTTCCCTTCCTATGCGTAATGCATGCTTTCCAAGTTTTCGGACCACGTGCAGTTCTCCTGACCCCGCGCACCTAGTGATAAGTTCCTGTAGTCCTTTGATTGTCTTGCTGTCGCGCAACAGTTTCATGCATGTCTCCAGAAAGGTATTGAGCATTGAAGGATCCATCCTTGGTTCTAGTTGATCCTTACTACTTGAAGTGGAGGCCTCCGTGAAGCTCTTCTTAGCTTCCATGAATGTCTCCTTCACGCATTCTAGATCAAACTCGGGTTCCTTTGTAGGAGCCTTGTGAACCCACGTGCTTTCTTTTGGCTACTTCCCTTTATCATCTCCCATGGTTATACCACTTTTGAGCATCATGTTTACATTTGGGTCTTCTTCACGCGGCTCAAACCTCATCATTTGTAAATTCTGGGTCGGAGGGGGTTGGAGTACCCCCTTTTCGCACATTCTCACTATTAGCGAAGGGAAATCTTTTGCCTCATGATCAAACTGATTACAATACCAACATGAAATTATTGTTGGGTTCATACAATCGCGGGCATAATGCCCTGGCCCTCTGCAATTGTAACAAATTATTTGTCCGCGACCCCTTCCTGGTTCCATTTTGCCTCGACCTTGACTGCACCCCTGAAACCCAGCTCGCACCATCTATGCACTTGGGTCGAGGGCTCACATTTCGGTCTGCACCCTGTAGGAAAGAGTTTGATCCATCATTATCTCATAGCTACGGTAGGTGTGTTCGTCATGGCCTAATGACCTGCAGAAATTACAACACAATTGTTGGGATGTCTGCGTATACTTTTGCAACAGATGACAATTATTCGTGGTGTGATTTCCTCCTATCTAGCAGATTGTGCACCATAATACAGACACCGCGCTCAACCCTTCCTGTGCCTTTGGTCTTAATGGCATTAGCCCTCCTCCCGTCAAGTAGTTTGCGAACACTAGACAGTGGTCCTGATTGTGCCCTTGGCCTTTGCATTTTATGCACCATACTTCCTCGTGCATCTCTGGTTGAGGTGTCTTGTCTTGTTTCAAACCTTCCATTTCTAGACATAGATTCTACAGCTACACGTGGATTTGTTGGACTCCCAACTTAGGGTCTTGTATAGGGGTCTCATGCAATCTCATTGCCATTTCCAATGCTTCGGCCTGGATGGAAAGTTTTTGTTGTGACAACACCATCCTTAAGTGCGATGTTAGAGATGCTACAAATTATGCGCGATGTTGTCCATCCGTCAACGTCATATTGGCTTCGCAAATCATACACGTCAGCCTTTGATCCAGATCCCAGGGGGTCTCGCCTGGGAGCATCGCGATCTCCTTAAACCTAATGATTGGTTGTGTTTCTAATTTTTCCTTGCTAAATTCCTTGTTCAACGCAGCTTAGATATCTGCGATTGTTATAGCTCCAAATATCACCCTTGGTATTTGTGATGCTTGGTTTATGGCCTACAGCAACCCCTCCTTCTAGACTTGATCCAAATATTTTAAAAACTGTGTCTTACTCCTTGTACGCTACTTTGCCCTGTGTTAAAAGTGTGTAGATGTGGGTCAGTCTATACCCAACCCGCGTATATGTGTTAAAACACTTAAAAAAAATTAAATTTCCTTAACTATGGATGAAGATCACAGGTTTTACCTGTTGATTACCTATTAGTGCCCATGGCCCAATTGTTCCCAACTGTTTCCCAACTAAAAAACTAATTTGGGAGAAGTATAAAAAGACTTCAATGGGAAGGCCTTAAGGAGGAGAGAAATGATAGAATTACTATACTGAGATTATCCCTTGATCAAATCTGAAGAATCCCTATGCTTCATGCACTTCCCCAAGTTTAGGAAACCCTTGTTTCCTTGAGTTTTGATGTTCTCTCATATGCTTGGAGATATCATGGTATTGGTTATGGAAGGAGGCTGTTGAAACTAGGACTGGATGGACTTGGAGGAGGGTTCCGCTTGGAGCTAGAAGAGGAAGACTCAGGTGAACTCTTTCCATGTTTTTATTATAGTTTTCTACAATAAAAAGAAACATTATCTTGTTCCTGATATCCACTTTGTTTATGCATCTGATGTTATTGTTATGGTTTATATATGAATGTCTATTTCAATGTATAACTAACCATCTACCTATCTGATATAAATTTGATTTCAATACAATGCTTTATCTATATGCTGCTATGTGAATTCGAATTGGCTGATTTTCAGGTTCGAAGATCATCAGGAGTTGCAAAGGGTTTGAACCCTGGTTGGAACTACCCAAACGAAGGACATCTGGGTATGTTTATCCTCGCATAGTTAGTTTGTTTAAGCATGTTGCCTGAGTTGAATGCTTGTTTCTTGCTGTAGATTACTCCTGCTCTACTAGGGTTCTGACCCAAAGCCCTAGGGGACTTATTCCCTCAACATAATTGCTGACCATACTGAGGATAAAAATCTTGTCATTCCTAGTTTGGGTTATTTAGTGCTAATCAGGGCTCAATTCTTAGTTTGCTTGCTGTCACTATATTGCTTGCTCCTGTAGCAACTCAGACTTCAAGTCTGATCTTTTTCATCAGGCCTCATTTTTTATTTTTCTTGTAAAACTTCATATATGCATCTTTTTTTGTTTACAAAAGCTTACACACGCTTGTTTATGTGAACTGAAACTGTGTATATACGAGTTTCTTTTGGCAGAAGTGCGTGTACACGCAGTTGTGTAGAGACACAGTCACGTATACAATTTTTTTCATGATTTTTTCAAATCTTTCTTTCTGGAAAGATTTGTTTCTTGGTCTGTGTGGTTTCTGAGTGGTCAGTTTTTGTTTTCAGAATTTAATTTTTTAGTGAGCTTATTGCTACAAATTCTCTCCTGCTTTGAAAAGTTTTTGGCCTTGGTTTGCTTTACAGTGAATTTTATGATATGTGTTTGAACACACAAGAATTCTTATAGAGGTTCTTGATCGTTCTGGTCTTCCGGAACAGAAGATTGTTTACAATCTTTATGTCAAACTTCATTTTTATGGTTTGCTTGCCTTGCTTCCTGTCAATTTTGTGGCCATTCACTTTTTCTTGCTTTTCAAAAGTTTCTTGTTGATGAATTTGAAAGTATGTCTTTCCTGATTTCTTGATCAGTTTCTCAAAACTCTTTTTGCTGCTTTTGGATCGTTTAGTGCAAGTTGAAACACCTATTTTGTTCAAGTTTTCATTCGTGCTGAATTGATAACTTACAAAGTTTCCTTGTGTTTTGATTTCGGTCTTTGAGCTGTTGGTGGCATTTTGAATGCTTTTGAAAAGTTGTTTTTACCATTTTTTGGAAAATAAAAGTCCTTCAAAAACATTGTTTTTCCTTTCTTTGCTGAATTTGAGTTTGGTTTCTTTTAGTTTTTGAGAGTGATTTGGGATCTTTTTGATTATTCCTTCTTGTTTTGGGAAAGATTTTGTTTTCAAAATTCTTATTCCTTTCAAACACTTAAGTTGGCTTATAAACAAATTGCTTTCATTTATTTTTAGAGTAATCTAGAATTTTACATTATCATGTACACTTTGCATTAGGGTAGTTTTGCATTATTAAAGCATCAATAGTTCCTTAGTTTTTGTGAATGTGAAGTCTGTTACAAGAAAAGAAAAAGGAAAAAGTTTTTGCTTTATAGAAGTGTCTTAGAACCCAAGTAGAAGTTTCTTTTCATCAAGGAACAAACAAGTGCATTGCATATAGGTTAGTTTTTCATTAATTTATTTTGCGTCATAAGAACATCATCAGTTTCACTTCCGTATTGTCCCTTTGTCTTAAAAAGAACAACCACTTAAAATCAAGCGCTTAATAAAATAAACTAGAACTTTTTATATTTTCAATCAGATACACCAACAAGTTTTAGGTTATTTAGGGCCTTGGATTAGGCGAGAGGAGAGTAAACTCTCCAAGGCCACTCTAAATTTTGAAACATAGTAGTCTGAATAAAGAGTGAAATCTAATAATGTCAGGGAGACCGGGAAAGCTCTGTGACTTGGAGTTAAGCACGAGGGTTTGTGAAGATTAGGACGAGAGGTACCCCCTCTCTTACTTGTCGGATCTTACCTCACGACTGTTCCGCCCGGCTTTTGATACGAGTTGGTATCTTTAGTTGCCTATCCTAGGGATCTACATAGGTGGCTGCGGAGGGGAATCCCGTGGCACCTGAGGTTGACGTTTCATCACATTCAATGATACTTTTGAGGGCACCCTTGCGAAGCTTGGGGGCTTGCACCAGCAAAGGTTATTGTTTGGAGGTCAGCGTAACTACCTCTAGTAGACTTGGGGTGTAATTACCCCAATCTATTTTTGGAAGGCCCTTATTATTCGCTTTTGTTGTATTTTGGTGTCTGGTCCTAATCATCTGAAGCGGAAATACTTGAAAGTTGTTTGACTGCTGAATTCTTTAGGGACATTTTTAGTGTGAGTTCTGTGCTCCTAGTCGGCCTAGCTTTCAATTTTCTTGAGTCTTTAAGTAGATCTTATTAAAATAATTCGAAGTGGCTAATCGATCACTTAGACAGTCCCGTAGACTTCGTGGGCTTTAACCTGAAAGTCCAAAGCCTTCTCCTAGAAGGCGTAGGAGTGATTTTTCCAGTGGTTTTCAACCAATGGCAGCTGGCGCATCAGAGATTGATCCTCTGCTTGGGGACATCAGTGTACAAGGTAGACCTACTACTACCATAGAGTTAGAGAGAAACACACCAGTTCTTTCTCGAGTACTCTTCCAGTTGGAAGATGATATTGAGGTAGAAGAGCTCTTAGATTCAATTGCGGCTCCAAATTATCCTCTCCCTTTTGATCATCTAGATGTATTTTTATACGTTGGAACTCCGACACACAAGCCTTCAAGTGCAGGTCCACACACATACATCCCTAGGATGACCACTACTGGAAGCATTACATCCACCACGAGTGCTACGAGTATGTAGACTCCTATATCAGTACAAGGGGGAGGAACTATTTCCATCCCTTCTACATCTTTATTTGCGTCTATTTCCAGCACATCCTTGTTTGGGTCTACTTCCATTCCGTCGACGAGTGGAAGTTCCCAAGCTAATGCATCCAGTTTTGGATTCTTCCCTTTTGGAATACCCTCTCAAGGTATTCCTTCAGTTCCATTAGATGTACCATTAAACGCCTCCACGTCCATGATGAGTGGATCAGCCTCTTTTCAGGGTTTCCCATTTGGAAGTGGTCATATACCACATTCCAATATGATAGTGGGGTCTATACCTTTTCCTTTCACAAGTCAACATAGTAATCCCTTCTAGAGTTGGACAAACCCTGTGGTTAGTGGGATAGGAATTGAGAATCAATTTTTCTGCCAAGAAGGGAATGTGCCGTATTCCTCAGTGAATTCATTTCAAAGTTTTCCACCGTTAGCTAATGCTTGGAAGCCCTACCAAGGGTTGTCAACTTCTTTTAATAATTCGTTAGGGGGAAAATTTGCCCGTTACTAAGGTTTTTCGACTGGAGTTAGTCAAACTCCAAGTTTTGCTGGACCACAGGAGTCACCTTTTGGTTCAGTAGGTTCTACCAGTTACTTCGAGAAACCTAGTGCCTTTCAAAATCCAGGTCATTCTTTTCCGACTTTTGGGAACCTCGCCCAATCTCGATGGAATTCCTAAGGTCCTCTGCGACTTCTGTTTCTGGCCACACTCAATCTGCCAGACTTGAATAAGTTAATGAACGATCTGATCAGATACAATTTGGCTTGGCCTCCAGTCCCAACCAAACTTCCATCGGATATCCCAAAATTCGAAGGAAGAGTGGTGAAGACTCAGGTGACCACATAACCACGTTCCATTTATGGTGTTCATATAACTCCCTGATCGATGATTCGATTAGGTTGAGATTATTTCAATGCACCTTAACTGGGAATGTGGCTAAATGGTATATAGAGTTTCCAGGGGGCACCTTTACATCTTTCACCGATTTGGTTAACATTTTCTGAAACCAGTTCCCATAGCTGGTCTGTTACGAAGTCGGAACTGAACTTCTAGCCAATTTTCATCAGGACATGGCTACTAACATTTATGATCATATTCAGGAATGGAGACAGAGAAAGAGGCTCATCAAAGTCGAAAATTCCACCTAAATTCCATCTCGAATGGTTTTTAAAATCGTTACAACCCGAGATATCCAAGGATGTTTCTATGTACGGGGTGTATTTAGAAGAGCAGGCTATCTTTCACACCCACTAGTTAGAACTGATATATTATCAGTCTGGGACTCTTTCAAAAAATCTTGCCTGATGCTCCCAGATCCACGATTGATATAGCCAAACCGAAGCCAAGTCCGCATGTTGACGGTATTGTTGGATCGATTGATGCAAATGTGGTGAACCTTCTGAGCCAATTGTAGCAGTTGTCTATACAAACTGATTCTTCTAATCAGGCTGCACCGTCTACTCCTACACCTTCTCAACCTTCTTCCGTAAATGCCGTTCAGGCTTCTAACCCCAAAGAAAATCAAATTCCGACGGGAAAAAGAAGGGACGAGGTAAAAAGAAGAATCAAGATGGGAAGGGTAATGCGATCAAACCCGACAATGGTGTTGGTGAGGGTGGAAAAGAGTCTAAGAAGAAATTTAAGTTTCCATGCAAGTTATGCAGTGGAGACCATTTGACTCATCTCTGCCCAAAAATTCAAGATGCTTAGCGCTTTTTAGTGTAGCAAGGGTCTTCTATCTCCCAAGCTATATTAACTAACCCTTTCCCCCAAGGGAAACATTGGCTTGTTGGCGCGAACTCAAACCCTGGTACCTCTATAGGGGGTAATAAGGAGGGGGATAATTCCTCAAATGTTTTCATGATGAGTTCTAATGTCAATGTGGCTACATGGTCACGGGATTATGGTGAAGCAGAAACATCTAAGGATAAATATGTTCCCAGAACTATGGACCCATTTCATATTGGGCCACCCTCTATCAAGTTTATACCTCAGATATTGAAAGGTTCTACCAAGCACGCTACTATTAACCCTAATGATAGGGCAGCCTAGAACTACTCCATTGTAGAAGATCTGGCTCAGAGTCCATACGCGATGTCTTCTTTAGAGGTACTCCAGTCGTGTCCAGCTCAAAGAAGTGCTTTGCTTTTGGTAATGGGGGCAGTAGATCCAAATAATTCTTTAGCTCTCACTTTTGATATGTACAATGTCAAAAAGAGACTTCCTCATCATATGGCTTTCCACATAAAGTCTACTTATCGGAAAACCAATATTTTTCGAACGGTTATAGATGAGGGAGCTTCCACATGCATAATGTCTATGTCATGTTGGAAGGCAATTGGATCACCTGCAGCTGTTCCTTCACCCACTCTCTTGACAACATTTGACAAACACTCTCATAGGCCACGCAGAATTATCCCGACCTTTCCTATATGTGTTGGAGGAAATGTCATTAATGTCGAAGTAGAAATCATTGATGCCAACCTTGATTACAATCTCCTCTTAGGACGGAATTGGATTTATGAAATGAATGCCGTATTTTCGACTCTGTTTCGCGTCCTTTGTTTTCCTCATGAGGGGAGAATTGTTAAACTTGATAAATTGGATTATTCTCCAGGTGATCCTTGTGCAACTTCAGATTCTACCATCCCAATGGTAGATAATCCTTGTAAACCTATAGAGAATTTAGGAGTTGGGATGTATTCTTCCTTGATGGGTGTATTTGATCTTCCCCCTCCTACAGCTAGAATCGATACAATTTCATCCTCCAAGGAGCCTTTATAGAAAGAGTTTGTTTGAAATCATTATTTTTTGGATCCTGGGACCTTACCTTCATCTGTGACCACATCAGATGGCGGGAAGGTGGGTGGAATAGAATCTCCTATGTCTACAGCAGAGCTTAGATATGAATCTATTGATAACTCTACAGACGACCATCCCACTCATTCTTTGGGAAAGGAGTTAGCTGGTGATGTGGCTCCTACTTCAAACCTTGATCCCACTTCTACTTTGGATTGCTTAGATACAATTTTTCCATTTGACGAAGCAATATTCGAAGCAATGGTGATGGTAGATCGATCATTTGAAGATTTACATCATTGTTCATATTTTCGTCCTCCTTTGCATGGAGTCGAATCTAGGTCCTCGAGTCTACCTACTAGCGATGTTTTTACGATTTCTTTGGCTCCAACACAATTATCTACCGAAGGTAATATATATATATATATTGGCTCAATGACTATACCTATAAACATCTATAGGAACAAGCTGACAGAGCCCCCTGATGGGCTCTACCTTAAGAAGTACTTTTCTTAGGTTACGACCGAGCAATGGCTTCTTTGTATATTTTGTATTTTTGTACATATTCTATCAGGAATTTTTTGTGATATCGACACTTTTTAGATTTGCTTTGGTAGGTGTTGATGGATGACTTGGTCTATTTCGGATTCGCCAATGGTGCTAGTCGGCACACTTGGAATCTTGCTTCCACAACTTGGGTGATTTATTATCCATCTGGTTAGTTGATGGTGTCAAGGGGAGTATGTATTGGTTCTGCGTCAAATAATGTTGCCGAATATACTTCCGTCATTAATTTACTATGGTACAAATGGTGAGTCAAAAAGTCATTTTATAAGCTTTGAAAATGTCAATTTTTTTCAAAACTTGATTTTTTTCGTCTCATGAATCTTTTAACTTGTGAGCTTGGATTGTCGGGAATAGGTTGTTTTTTAGGACATTTTGGACGCTTTTTTCGGAAATTTCATGTCGGTTCCATGATTTCTAACCCGTCATGGCAAGTATCGTTTACTTACTGGCATATAGGTTATGGAAACCATTTTTTCCATTGCATTTTTCATACTATCCTCCATTTATTGATACACTTGCCATAGGGTTGATCCCATCGTGTTATGGTTAGTAAGTCATGTTCACTCATTGATTTTTAAATCATGACATGATGGTAGAACCATCCTTTACATGGGCATCGTAGTTAGCACCTCACTAACATTGGTTGCCCATGTTGTTTCATTGAGTAGGCTCAGGAGTCCTCTCTAGTCTTGCCATGACTTGCACGTTGAAGACTCATTCCTCTTTGCTTCTTCTCTTCGTTCTAGCCTTATACCATAGAGGCTCCTTTGTGTTGAGTTTTACTACTGCATTGCATTTTGACTATTTTCACCTTTTGGCCTTGAGCCCACTTTTTGACCATGTCTTCTACAAAAGTCAAACTTGCAATCCCTTAGCTTCTGCAACTTGACACACCCTCAGACCCGTGAAAGGAACATCCCTTTGAGTGTCCTTGACCAACTTCACCTCCCTACATTGAGCATAGGAATGTTCCTGTGATGACTCTGCAGACAGAGGCAACCCCTCTAGCCCTAGAGTAGGTTTAGTCACAAACAAGGACAGATCAACAATAGCTTTCCTTAAACAGTCAAAGTTGGAGGCCTACCTCAACCGGTGGTCAATGGAGTTCTGTTGCGTTGCTCCAACTTTTTCTTCCTTCTCCTCAACTAGTGATCAACCTGAAACAATGCAAAGGGAATACAACAAAGCACGAAACTGGAAAACAACGATGATCTATTTACTCACAAAGTCAAGAAGTCATGAGCTATCAAGTAAATTACATACAAGACATAAGAAAACATCATTGATTGCATTAATAATGAAATAAGAGCAATCTTACAACCGGAGTCTTGACCTCGCAAGCCCTGTTAGAGGGATCTAGCCAGCATGTTCTTCAAGCATTCACTCTTTGAAGACGGATCTCCCAACATACAAAGTATCTCTCTCACTCATAAGTTTTTCATAAAGTCAAGGGCACTTCACAACCTTCCTCAAGCTATCAACACTCTCACACTTGTTCACACCCACACCAGCTATCTATCAAACTCAAAAGTACTAACAACATTGCTCAATCCAAGAATTTACCAACTAGCTGATCATAGCAAACGTGGGTGTTTAAATAGGAGAAGGAGTCTCCATCAAAGGTGGAAGAGAGAGCTTATCCCCAAGGAAGGTAGCACAATTGACGGAAATTCCATACCAGGGAAGGAAGGGCGACACAAACTATGTCAAAAACCAGGTTTAGAGTCATACAGAAGGCCGACTGTTGGAACAAATTCGCCCAATCTGGATCATCGCGGGTGCATAACAGATCCTTAGCGCTGACATCGCTAGTAAGTAATGCATCCAGTTAGACCATCGCTAAATATATCAAATAGTCTCGTGACGGGGCATGAATTCGGACCATCGCAGGAAATAGATGTACTTTCGTGCTGAAAGCACGGCTGGACTATTCATGAGCACCGTTCAGCGTGTATATTAAGTCCATAGCCGCGATGAGGCAGATAACTTAGGAAAAGTGGGTCAATTAGCAACATGAGAGAGCATTTTTTCAGTATGAGCATGTTTGACTTGGACACATGACACAGTAGAAGGACCGGGAGTTAAGGCAGTGACAAATTACTGTGTAACAGATGCCCCCTAAAGTATGAAGCCAAAGAGAGTGGGAGGGGTGAAATGCTTTATGAAACCGACTGAGCTAGAACACCATCTGGAAGAAACTACAGGCGCAAGTACAACTGACATCTCTGATAGTGAAATACATGTAGTCTAGGCATGGATGCAACCATCCAAAAGACATACAAACTAGGTCTGTGGTATGGATGCAACCATCTAGCTAACAAGACCATGATAATGACAAAGGTATGGTCGCAACCATCCATGAAGACTCGGGTATGGTCACAACCATCCATCAATGAGTCATATAATGATGAACCAATCCACACAGCCCGAACATGTGTAATCTGAGTTCGGGGTCTTGAACATAACCGATCATAGTACAAATTCTAACATACGAATAGAGGTGCTGAAGTCGAGCATGAGAGAAAGTCGCTTGATTACCGGTCAATGATATAAAACATTAACAAGCACGAGAGAAACCACCAATAATGCCAATGGTTCTCAAGGTACTATCCAGTACAATCCATGGAGTGTGAAGAATGAGCTGAAGTCGAACACTCGTGGAATCACCCAATCGACGACCAATAATGTAAGCCGACCGTCAGGCGCGAAGAACTTGCCATTGAGGCATGCAAGCTCCAAGGTACCAAAAGGGATCTCTAGATCAATCTCCTGGATAATGAGATGATGTCGACAGGAGACGATCCATCACAGGAGGGCCATAATGCTTCCCCCATCAACGACTCGAGACAAGGAACAAGCACTAGTTGGTGAAACAGAGTATCAAAGGAGAAAATGAGGGTGTAAACTGCAGAAGGATTATACCCTTGAACATGTCGATGACACGACTCTAGAGGGTGGAAACATTCAGGTACCAAGGGATCAGAGGCTTAATGGGGACAACATAGATAAGATGGAATGAGGCTAAATGACAACCCAAACCCGCAGAAGGACAAATGACGATGTATGGATATCCCAACCCGACAAGAAGCAAAAGTGTCGATATTCAAGAGTGACTAGCTGCCATAGACAATCAATGATGATTTCCAAATTTTCCCCCACCATTGCTGGTGAGTACCCCAATTATTTTTGAAAACAAGCTTGAAGGGGATTAGCATATGCTTGTAATATAAATTCAACCTTCGGTCGAGTCCAACCTAGTGATAGTTTAACGAGCCCTAGGGAGGAGAAGCTCGAGTCTCATCATGGTGACGAGTCCAATGTCGTCAGGGTTTAACGAGTCCGACATAGGTAAAAATCAGAGTCTTTTTCATGTTTAGAGAGTTTGAAAAAGACATGGAAAAGAAAACTCCAGGGGGGTCCTTTTTCGTAAATTTGTGTCTCTCGAGCCCGAAAAGTTATAAAACGATACTCGAAAGAACCGCTTGACCATTACCATCAAGGAGTACTTTTCGTGATTAGTGATTTTGACCTGAAAAAGTAGAAAAGTGATCGAAACCACGCCGTTTTGTAACCAATAACGAGCTTGAAACGACGAAAGCTCGGCAATCTTTTCGCGTTTACCCGGTCGGAAAAGAGCTTTAAAGCATACAACTTCTCATTTCGTTTAACAAGTCAAAAGTAACAACTCGACTATCTTTTCATCTTTTAAGTCGGAAAAGAGCATTAAAGATGAATTTACGGACGAAGTGCACACAAAGTATGACGTAACGCCATGACTTGTAGTTCTGCACAGGACACGTCAAACATAAAACCCATTCGACATAAATGATTAATATATGCGAAAACATAGTTAGAAACCAAAACTCCAATCAACCATGCAATAAAAATGGTAAATACGCACATTCTAAAGTGAAATTTTTAATATTTCAAAAAATTACTATAAAAAGGGGGGTAACTCATTTGTTTTTACCATTTGCACTGTTCATTTTACCATTGGAGCATTTGGAGCACCAACCTGAGCGATTTTCTCAAGCCAATTCCGACCTCTTCCGTCAACGGTTTGCCGTGAAACTTCTACCAAGTAAGTAGATTTCCTCCTGCGCTTCATTTCAATGGTTTTTCATGCATTTTAGCGTTAGGCATGTAATTTTAGGTGGACTTTTGAGTCGGAGTCCACCGCTCGGTCATTGCGGGTATGCCCCTAGGGTCCGCGATGACCAAGTGCAATCTACACGTAACGTTTTCCGATCATCGCAAGAATATGATGTATTCTCGCGATGACCGCAAGCAAATTGAACTACCAACTTTGCGCCATCACGACTATTTTTAAAATAGATGCAAAAGTAATTTTTCGTGTAAATTATGGATTAAAATTTACAAACAAAGTTCTAATTCATTTATTCTCGTCATGCAGGGCATCATGTCATTTGTTTGGCAGGAACGAACTCATGATTTTAACGATGAAGAAGCTTTTGTTGATGCTGGGTGTCGAAATGCCTTACGTGCATGCGGGTTTCTAAAATTCTTCCTGACTCCGCACCTTTGGTCCCAACCCGATTTACTAGAGTTGATAATCCGTGCATGGAACCTAGTAGACGGAAAATTCATAATCCGTGGCTGAGACATTGAGTTCGATGTGACAAAATTTTATTTTTTGACCAGATTGTCCCGTCAGGTGAGAGGCCGATCCTAGAGGGCCAACGCCCCGGGGGTGAATCTTTAGAGATGCTGATGGCATGAGTGTGCCCCCAGGCACGCAAAACAAAGAGCGGGAAGGTGGAAATCTCGACGGTGTAAGACGTGGTTCTTCATGCAGTTCTCTTTATGGTAACCAGGGTAGCGGGCTCCCAAGCCTAACACGAGGCATCGAAGACCCAACTCCGGTTGGCTCTCAAATGCCTTAACCTGACCATGTTCAATTGGGTAGAAACAGTGACGGCCAACATGAAGTGACAACTTACCAACTGCCATCAAGGAGAGACGAAACAGTTTGGCTACGAGTCCATCTTGATCCCGCTCATGTTGTAGTGGGTGCTGGCACTACAGTTACAAGATATGGACTTGGACGCGCCCAGACCACGAGAGACTAGGATCACGCGGTTGGCCCATGTTATGCCACGAGGAGGTGGCAGATGCCCAGTGTCATGGGGGGTACTGTTCCGTGAGTGGTTGGAGCGCCAGACAATCTTTGTTGAGGACTGGCCATATGCTGGGATGGACTTTCGTGGAGATCCCAACATGCATCTACCCCCTGGCGAGCAGTGGGATGATGGCAGTAAAGCAGTTGATCACACTATTTTTTGTATTTTATTTTTTATGATGTTTTTTTCGGATTTTTTTCATGCGTACGTCCTAATGAGGTACTCTATGGTATTTGCAGATGTGGGACCAATGAGGCCTGTAGGACTGGCTCCAGAGGTGCAGAGGGACCCACAGGGTATCAGGGAGCTAGCCTTAGCTCCTCTAGCTGGCGATTCGATAGAGATAGTGGCCCAAAATCTTGAGGGTTTGACGCTGGGGATCCCTCATTACATGGGGATCGAGGAGGTCCCCATAGAGTTCCATATTCATACAGTAGGGGTGATACCTAGGTTGCACCGACTGTTGAGACGGGTTGCATGGGAAGTGGTGTGCTATAGGGAGCACAACCCACCACAGTAGACACCTAGGCTTTATTTCCGGCTGATTTTTTGAGAGACATGTGTCTCGGATGTATGGAGAACACAGACTATATTTGGACATATACATTTATGTCTTGAGCGCCTTGGTGCGCCACACGATATATATATATATATATATATATATTATATATATATATATATATATATACATATTATTATGGTTCATTATTGTGTTTTTGAATGCTTCTATATGCTGTTTTGATTACATGTTACGCAAATGTCTGTTGAATACATGGTTAGCCAATGCATCAGTTAACATGTTTAATCGTCTTGGAATGTGTTGATATGTGATAAAATCAAAATTCCTTTCTAACAATATGCAAATACAACCTTAAAATCCGATGATCTCTGATGGAATAACGCCCATTAAGCTGGTGGACAACAAGCTGAGAGTCCAGATTTACAACCAATGCATGAATGCTGAGGTTAATAGCCTTGGTCAATAATTCAATAACATCACTATATTCAGCGACATTATTTGTGGTACAACCCAGACAAACACCTTGAAGGTCTACTAACTCACCGTGAGGATCGTAGATCACCCATGCCGCAGAGGACATGTTGTGTGTACTACGGTAGGCACCATAAACAAAACTAACGTAAGGTCTACCAGGCATCTGCATACGTAGCAAAAAGACACAATAAGCGGCAATTATGCCTGCACACCAAGCCAGACATGAAAAGACACACACACACAACACACCTGCTGAGAACACACGTATGTACAAATCAGAGTGCATGGGGTTCATGCATAATATTTTTTCAGAAAAAGCCCATTTCAAGGCTTATCTAGAGGGTTCCCTTCATAATCAATCAGCTCATATGCCCCTTTTTGCAAGATTCGCTTTACAATATAAGGCCCATGCCACATGAGCTCGAATTTGCCTGCCCCCAGCTTATCATTCGCTTGATCATAAAGTAGGACTAAATCACCTTCAACAAAAGAACAAGGATGGACAGTATGATCGAAGTGAGTTTTCACTCTCTTCTTCTATGCTTCAATAGCTAGAGAGGCTAGTTGACGGGTCTCGTCTAGTCACTCTAGATAGAGAAGGCGTTCTTCTACTGGAGTAGTGTTGGGGAGTAATTCGACAGCTAATTTCAAAGAAGGGATCTCACACTCAATTGGAAGGGTAGCCTCCAAACCATAAACCAATTGGAACGGGATGAATCCGGTGGCATCCTTCACTAATGTTCAGTAGGCCCATAAGGCGGAGAACATCATCAAATGCCAGTTGGACTTGTGCATGCCAACGGTGCGTTGAAGAATTGTAACTAGAACTTTGTTGATAACTTCCACTTGGCCATTGGCTTGAGGATAGTACGGTGTCGAGCTATCATGCCGCAGGCCCAACTAGGTTGTTAACTCAGTCATCATATGATTACGGAAGTGTTTTCCATGATCAGTGATGATAGCCCGAGGGACTCCAAATCATGAAATAACATGATTGAACAAAAATTGCGCCACTGTGTGACCATCCTCGGATAGTGTAGGCATCGCCTCGACCCATTTTGTGAAATAATCAACAATAATGATGATGTACCCATGCCCCCGGACGAGCGAGGGTTACAGGTCATATAATCAATGCCCCATTTAGCAAAAGGGTTGATGGTAACAACAAGGTGCAATGGAGTGGGAGGCGCGCGCACTTTCCGTTGGTAAATTTGGTACTCATGAAAAGAGCGGATGGCAAGAATGCAATCCTTAAAGATGGAGGGCCAAAAATAACCAGCACGAAGAATATTCTGAGCAGTAGCATACCTGGACATGTGACCACCACAGGCGCCAGAATGGTAGTCATTTAGAACTTGTTCAGCTTCCTCGAGTGTTAAACATCGGCGAAGAACAGAGTCAGTGTCGAGTCAGTACAGGGTGTCCCCAATAATGCGATAAGGTTGAGAATGATGGCGAATGCATTGCCGAGAATCCTTGGACAAATCAGGATGAAAAGAGGCCGTATGAAGATAGACAATAATATCCCTGTACCAGGGATCAAGGGTGCTAATCGAGAATAGAGTTTCATCCGGATATGGTCCTCTAACCGAGAGGGCGCGGTAGCAGATGGCAGAGAGCAAAGCGACTCAACAAAGACGAGGGACTTCTTTGAATTGGTGGTGGTGAACTCCAAGTTGAACTCTTGGAGGATGAAAATCTACTTTGAGTATTTTCCCCCCAGCAACTGACGTGACAAAATGTGCATCATCGGGTTGCAATTAGAAATCACCGTTGTGGTACGCAATAGTAAGTAATGGCGGAAAAGTTGGATGGCAAAAACAGCGGCCAGTGCCAACTTCTCGACATGGGCATAGCGAGTTTCTGTATCGAGTAGATTGCGACTGAGATAATAAACGACATGCTCAGTACCATCATCGTCATCTTGAACTAGAACCATGCCGATGGTGGTATTAGCAACAACTAAGTAAAGAGTGTAGTCTCGGTGAGAATCAAGGGGACGTAACAAAGGAGCAGAAACAAGGAGAGCCTTGAGGTGCTCAAATGACTCTTGTGCAGCGGTATCCCATTGAAGGGGGTGTCACATTTTAGCAACCGCGTATAGCCTTTAGCCACTTCGGCATAATTTAGAATGAATTGTCGTAAAAAATTGGCTTTCCCCTGCTGACTCTGCAATTGCTGCAAAGAAGCAGGGGGAGGAAGATTCAGGATGGCTTCGAATTTAAGAGGATCCAAATGGATACCCTCTTGGGAGACGATGAACCCAAGAAGTCTACTTGACTCGACATAGAAGGCACACTTATGCGGATTGAGGTGGATACGATAGTGCCTACAATAGAGAAAAATTTCGTGAAGGTGGGTCGGATGGTCTTGGCGCTTCACTGAATGAGCCAGAAGGTCATCTAGGTAAGGTTGCACAATGTGTCGAATATCATGAAACGTGTAAGTCATTGCGCGTTGGAAGGTGGCACCGACATTCTTTAAGCCGAAAGGGAGCTTCTTATAAGCAAAAGTTCCCCACAGACAGATGAAAGCGGTCTTGTGTTGATCGGCAGGGGAAATATTAATCTGGTTATAACCAGAAAATCCATCCATGAATGAATATATTTCACTCCTGGCACACTCATCAATGAGCTGGTCAATGAAGGGCATATGGAAGTTATCTTTGGGACAGGCTCGATTAATATCACAGTAATCAACACATAACCTGATAGTGCCCTGTTTCTTAGTGACAAGGACAATATTAGAGACCCAATCTGTGAGTGGGATGGGGTAAATAAAACCAACCTTAAGAAGCTTTTCAACTTCTGCCTTAATAGTAGTAGCCTTTCGGGGGTGCACAATGTGTAGACGCTGTCGAACAGGTTTAGCACCCGGATAAGTAGGTATCTCATGCACCATGATGCTAGGATTGATGCCGGGCATCTCTTCGTAAGACCAGGCAAACACATCACAAAATTCGTGAAAAAGACCTGTGTAAAGCTGAATTTCCTTCGGAGTACAAGTTACACTAACATGGATATGCTTGACAATCCCTGGTTTAACAGAGATGTCGATTGGCTAGGTTTGCGTGATGTTCCCTATATTTCCTTCAGAAGACACCTGATAGATCTGAATAGGTGTTTGAAGAGGTTGAGAGGGGAAACAAGAAGCAAATCGCTCGAGACAAGTAAGAATTTCCCAATGGGTGGGGAGAAATGAGGAACGATGGTGATGATCAGGCCAAGGGGGTTCCTTGAAAGACATAGTCTCAATGATTGCTTCATCAGAAGGAAAGAGTTCCTGTAACGGGTCTAAAGAAGTGCTATCTCCAAGCCAAGGGGGCTACGCGTACGAGTTGAGAGCTCTGCTCGAAGGAGCAGATTCAGAAGATGGGGCCGATGCAGAAATAATCTCAACGTAGTTGAGCTCGGCAGGACTCAATGGCATCTCATCGCCCCAGGATTCTATTTGATCAGTAGGAGGAAGAACCCACAGATCAGAGCGAACACAAATCATATTAATGGGAGTGACGTTGGGAGGTGGGAGTGAAAAAACACCCATAAGGGTAGGATCTTTAAAGAGTCTAGCACCCACACTCTCAAAAGGAACTGAGGTATGCTCCACGAAAGGCACATTTCCATCAGAAGAAGAGGCGAAGAAGGACAACTGGTCTACTGTGATAATCTTCCCATGATGAGGGAAACAGATGACACGAAATAGAGATAAAGCCACGGCTCACATGGCATATGTCCGGCTTCGTCCTAAAAGGAGGTTGTAAGTTAAATTTGCATCGAAAACTTCGACCTCTACTTCAACCATATTTCCTTCCAATGTAATGGGCAAGCGTTGGAGTATAACATAAGGACGAGATTATCTCCCATCAAAGGCTTCCAAGGTCATAGGAGACTAGCTCAGAGTCAGAGAACCAATAGCCTTCCAACAAGCAATAGACATTATGCAAGTAGAAGCACCTTCATCAATGATGGTACGATAGATCGTTTTGGAATTGATGATGACTTGAATAAGGAAGGCAATTTGGTGAGGCAGCCTCGGTATATGACTGTCCAGGTCAAAAGTAATCAAATCTGAGTCGGTTGGGTCAATGCCACCGATGGCCGACAATAAAGACTTCCTTTGAGAGGGGAAGCTCTAGAGAAATTCTAATGTGGACATAGTTGATGGAGCTTGGGCTAAGTCCTCAACGATGCTATAGTGCTGAGCAACATGAGCATTGGGGTTGTACGAAGATTTCTGGAGTAAACCTTTACGAGGAGGTCGGATGATCGTTTCAGTGCTAGGTCGCTCGATATGAAGGGGACCAGAACTGGATGGAGGAGCGCTAAAGGGGACCTCAGGCTCCTTCTCGATAGGCAACAGATACTCTTTTGCTTGAGTACTAATGTGGATAGGAATCGTCCTAGCCATAAATACCTGAGAACCAAAGGGAGAAGAGGACTGAGATGGATCAACCACCATTTGAGTTTGTTGCGAGGGAAAAGGCTCTTTGAGCACGACAGGAGTTCTAGGGGTACCTTTCAGCAAACGACTAACTTCAGACCACTTCAGACAATCTTTGGTATAGTGATCCTCGTCACAGATAAGGCAAGGATACTTAGGCTTGCGTTTGGCACCTTCCTTAGGCGGAGGTTTAGGGGAATCCTGTTTTGGTTTTTCAGCTTTATTATTTCCTTTTCCCTTCTTTTTCCCTTTCGAGGCTTTATCTGCCATGGTGGACTGGACGACATTCACCTCGGAAGTATTATCAGCATTGGATATAGCCTGAGAAGTATTTTCATTTGAGGCATTCAACTTTTGCTTCCCAGGGTTCGCGAAAGATTTCTTAGAGGGCGGATTGACAGAACTGATGACACCGTCAATAGATGGTGTTGGCGGAGCTTTGGAAGTTCCAGGTCTTGGAGCATCAGGAAAATAATCATATAACGTACCAGACTAGGAGTAAACCAAGTCAAGGTACTGAGCATGCGCATTAGCTTGCTCTTCAGTTACACATGCCCCCATAACAATGTCCCGAGCTATCAGACCGACAAATGAAGTTGTAAACCAGTCAGTCAAAAGCTGATCAGGAATCCAAAACTTAATCAAACAGCAACGTCGTCTCCATTCATGAATATGATCGGGGATATGTGTGGCAATAGTCTGTTTTAAGGATGTCAGGAGACGCGTGCCCGTTTCATATCGAATCGACAACTGAAAATGAGTTAAAAATTCCATAGCTGATGAGTTGAAGTCCTGAAAATATCTGCGAGCTAACTCATTATACCACTTAGCAACAGAGCCAGTGAGAGTCTGTTGGAAAAGGCGAAGTTGGATTGAATCATCAAGCCATGATTTTGATGAGCACCATAAATGATACGTCATAACATGAGCCTGGGGATATTCTCCAGCTTTACCATCAAACTTGGGACAATCACCTGGAATTTTAGTTAGAACCGACGGTCAATACGGATTATGAAGAATGAGATCATTTGTTAGTTTGGACACGTCCGGTAATTCCAACGTTGCTAAAAAGGGTAACTGAGGATTAAAGGACATCTGAGGCCGCGATTAGGATGTAGTACCAGAGTTCCATCTAATTGTTTGTTGCCCCCATTGGTTTTGTCCGGATGGACCTGGCCCATAAGGGTTTTGTCTGTAGGAGTTTTGCTCATAGGGGTTATAGTTATAACTGGATGGTTGACCCTGGACTTGCCCCCGAGCAGTCCACTGATTACCAACTTGGCCTGTAGGAGCAACATAAGGTTGCTGGAAATTTTTATAAGGATTTACCTGCAGCTATTGATAATTTTGATATGGGGCAAATTGGGCTTGCCCTTGGGATTGCTGGGTACCATAAGGCGGATGGGCTCCAAACTAGGCCTGGCAGCCAGGCTGGGTTTGATAAGCAGGTTGAGATTGGGATCCAACCTGAATTTGAGGACCAGATTGGGTCTGGAGCCCAGACTGGGACTGAAAATCGGGTGGCACTTAAGAAGAAACCATCATTTGAGTGCCCAGTTGAGCAGGCCCAGACGGATGTCCTTGAGAAAACTGAGGCTGAGCCATCTGGCTAGAAGGTTGACTAGCTGAGATTGAGGTTGACCCACTTGCCCAGAAGGTGGAGCTTGCTGGGTAGTGGGTTTTCCTTGCACAACTGAGGGTTGTCTTGATGGGCCAGATGGATGAGCAGACTAGACATTTGGTTGGCCCAGTTGATTTTGGGGCTGACCAATTTGCCCAAACGGTTGACTAGGCTAGACAGTGGGTTGGCCTTGCTGAACGTAAGGCTGACAAAATTGCCCAGAAGGGTAGCCTTGCTGGACACTGAGTTGACCCTGTTGAACCTAAGGTTGTCTCGAGTTACCAGAGGGCTGCCCGAAATAGGTAAAGGAAGAACCACCAAAGGCCGAAGGTTGTCCTTGTGGGCCTCCAGGTTGCCTTAGATAAGGTTGTTCGTAAGATGGTTGACCTTGATATGGTGGCCCTTGAAAATTTGCGGGTGGTGCTTGGCCACCATGATAAGTGGTGGTACCCCAAGCAACGGACAACGGAACCGTGACCTCAACTGCGGGTTGAGATGCCATAGGTCCGGGGTAATAGATATGAGCTCCGTGAGAGTCATAATAATTAAACAGATTTTGAGGATCCAGACTCTAAGGAGCTTGTACATATTGATCATATGCCCCCCTTGCTGGAATGGAAGCAGAAGAAGGTGGGGCACTTAGTGCGGGATCGACAACCCCTACCGTTGGGCCACTATAGGTAGGACCAGCAGAAAGTCCAGCAATATTAGTGACCACTGAAGAGGCAGTGGCGGCACTAATAAAAGGGGTTGAAGAATCCACACAAACAGTTGGCATGGTCGGAATAGATGTGATGGATGCATTGTGAATTTGAGGTATGAATGACTCTAAAGTCGGAGGGACGGTACGAGACCATATGGAACTCGAAAGGGGAGACCTGGAACCAATGATGTCCACCAAAGCATTATACCTTAAAGGCAATGTGACACGAAGGGAAGTAACACGGATAGGTGAAGTCCCCATTGCACGAAAAGGCGAAGTTTCCGTAGGAATAGGTATTTCACTTTCTGACACAAAGGATTCTTCACCAGAGATGGGGGTCGTCTCATCCATGTCAGAGGAAGACATCGAGACCGAAACACTAGGAGGAGTAGCAGGAAAGTCTTCCTCAGACGGCTCCCAAACGAGATTCCAATTAATCTCGTAAGACTCGTCCTCTGGGGCATGAGAGTTAAGCACTTGGCTACTCAGGATAACAGGGAGAGTATCACTAACAATTGGAACCTCATGAGCGACAAAAGATGGAGACCATTGGTCACTTGGAATGGAAGATGAGATCGATGATTTCGCCAAGATGATTCAATTCAAAAGTCCTAGGAGAACTAACGATAAAGAACCCTACTCAAACTAAATGCAAACAAGATCTAACAGGGTAAATGTGAACATGGCCAAATAAATTTTAAGACACAGGAACAAAAATTGACCTTTTCATCTTTAAAGAGTCAAGAAAAGGATAAAAATATGACTTTAGTCGCCTTCAAATGTTTAATGAGCCTGAAGTGACAAGTGCTCAGATGGACCTTTTCTTTTAGGCAGTTCGAAAAGGAACGAAAGTGACTACTCTGGAGAACTAGGCAAAAGGTTTACCAAATAGTCTGTAAAACTGCATATACACCTTGGCAGTCATATGAAAACCAAGGACTTTCCGTACGGCAGTCAATCTTCTCGATTGCTGTGTTCGGTGCGTTACGGTTTGCAAGGCGGCAGACATGGCTTCCTAGGGATATAGGATGATAACCTAGTGGGGTCTCCCAACATATACTCGATGGTACATGGGAGCACAATTCCGCACTAGACCGCTATTGAGTCACAGATGGAGGAATAACCCAACCTTGAGCGAAAACAATAGTGACTAGGTTTAACGACGTCGGAGCACGTCTCTAACCTAGACCTCTAAATGATGAGCGTTATGTTCCAATGCGTTGTTAGATTTATTCAGTTCATTTTAAATTTGATCTTGAATTATGTTTCAGTTTTCAGGCCTTACCATATGTGTACAACAAAACCTGGGATGCAACTATAATGAATGAAATATCCTTTCACTTCAATGAACACCTACCTACGGGAGGGTAGAGATATCATTCCCAAACCAAGAAAACTAAGATGAGCAAATGCAATCACACAATGCATACAGACATAACTTCCTACAGTGCATGGGTACTACTAATGAGAGATTTTATCATTCGCTTTCCAATATGCAACCTTGAAATGCAAATTCACTTTCACTTTCCCACACTAAATAAATACAGTCTTTTGATTTTCGATT
This sequence comes from Pinus taeda, assembly GCA_000404065.3. Classification (NCBI taxonomy): domain Eukaryota; kingdom Viridiplantae; phylum Streptophyta; class Pinopsida; order Pinales; family Pinaceae; genus Pinus; species Pinus taeda. The sequence continues at coordinate 72,982 of APFE031110032.1, read as the reverse complement.
TTTTTTTTTTTTTTAAATGCAAAGAAGAAAACAAGCAAGTGTAAAAGAACCAGTTGATCCAAACAATCGTGATATATGTTCGGTAGTGAAAAGAGATCGAATCAATACCAAAGATTGGTTCAATAATTGCCACTAAAAATCAACCATAAACAAACAATGAGGAAGGCTCAATCAAACCAACAAGAAAGCAGTAAATGAATCTTGAGCAAACGAGCAACCAAGACAATTGACTCAAGAAAATTGAAATAATGAACTAGGTCACACGGGCAAAAAGGCAAGATTCATTCAACAAAGCCAAAGAAGGAGTGCCTTGACCATAAACACTGAAAAAAAATGACTGAGCAAGTGAAAAAGGTAAGGGATCAAGAGGACTGGCAAACTCAGGAGGCAGAATTGAGAAAATCAATTCTACAAGTATCATCACGGGGACAACACTAGCAACTAGCGCTGATGAGAAGCTAGCTGTAGCAACAAGGCGACGTTGTCGCGGAAGTATACGGCTTTCCCGCGATGGAACGATTTCATAGGTCGTCGCGATTGTGTGATGTTATTCAGCGACGTACAGGATTTTACAAAAGTGTGACCACGACGTCAGCACCACTGTTAGACTATGTTCCGCGATGATGTAAAAAACAATGGAAAACGAGCCAAAAACTCCCAAACAAAAAACAGCCAATCTAACAGACAATAGATGGATCTCCCAGATCAATCTAGGTGGCCAAAAGACTGAAAATTAATCCCCAAAAACAAATAGAGACCGAATAAAAATCAAAGCAAGAGCAAAGAGAAAAACATAGGATAGACTCCCCAGCGGAGTCGCCAATTTGTGATGCAGGAAAGTGTTCCCTCTACGGACAGAGGAAACCCCTCTAGCCCTAGAGTGGGTCTAGTCACAAACAAGGACAGATCAATAATAGCTTTCCTTAAACAGTCAAAGTTGGAGGCCTACCTCAACCGATGGTCGATGGAGTTCCGTTGCGCTACTCCAGCTTTCGCTTCCTTCTCCTCAACGAGTGATTAACCTGAAACAATGCAAAGGGAATACAAAAAAGCACGTAATCAGAAAACAACAATGATCTATTTACTCACAAAGTCAAGAAGTCATGAGCTATCCAGTAAATTACATAAAAGACATAGGAAAACATCATTGATTGCATTAATAATGAAATAAGAGAAATATTACAACCAGAGTCTTGACGTCACAATCCTTCCTAGAGGGATCCAGCCAACATGTTCTTCAAGCATTCACTCTTTGAAGATAGATCTTCCAACATACAAAGTTTCTCTCTCACTCATAAGTTTTTCATAAAGTCAAGGGCACTTCACAACCTTCCTCAAGCTATAAACACTCTCACACTTGTTCACACCCACACCAGCTATCTATCAAACTCAAAAGTACTAACAACACTGCTCAATCCAAGAATTTACCAACTAGCTGATCATAGCAAAAGTGAGTGTTTAAATAGGAGAAGGAGTCTCCATCAAACGTGGAAGAGAGAGCTTATCCCCAAGGAATGTAGCACAATTGACGGAAATTCCATACCAGGGAAGGAAGGGTGACATAAACTATGTCAACAACCAGGTCTGGAGTCATCCAGAAGGCCGACTATTGGAACAAATTCACCCAATCTGGATCATCGCGGGTGCATAACAGATCCTTAGCGTTGACATCGCTAGTAAGTAATGTAGCCAGTTAGACCATCACTAAAGATATCAAATAGCCTCACGACGGGGCATGAATTCAGACCATCGCGGGAAACAGATGTACTTCCGCGCTGAAAGCATGGCTGGACTATTCATGAGCGCCCTTCAGCACACATATTAAGTCCATAGCCACGATGAGGCAGATAACTTAGGAAAAGTGGGTCAATTGGCATCATAAGAGAGCATTTATTCAGTATGAGCATGTTTGACTTGGACACATGACACAGTAGAAGGACCGGGAGTGAAGGCGGTGACAAATTACTATGTAACAATTCCCATCCCAGGGACTAGATCATTTATTTCACTGACATTCATTCTTTCCACTGTACTATAGTATTCTTTTATTATTTTTCCAGCTTAAAGAAAAAGACAAAAAAAATTACATATTCCAAAAAAGAGTGGGAACGGGACAACATTTCCGTATATTGTTGGCAGCTAGAGTCAGTCGTGTTGCCCTTGAACAAAGCACTCAAAAGAAAGTCTCTCCTCCATTTGGGTGGGATTTAGTTTGACTTAGGTACGTAATAACCTTGTTATTGAGTCAGTTTTCCTCCGATTGGTTATCTATTCCAATCATATGGAGAGTTCATTCGTGCCTTCTGCATGACGAACTTATACAGAGTTATCATATGCTGCCACATGGTCATCATTGAGTCGTGCTTTTGTTCAAGGGAAGTAAGCTTGAGTCTACCTCTCTGTGGTGTCTCTTGACCTATTTTCAGTTGGCCATCCCTTTTTGTTCAGTGTCTTGTCTATCATCACATTAGTTATATTGGTCCTTTACTCGTGCCGGTTTGAGAAGGTCTCCATTGACTTCTTGCTGGCGGCTCTTGTCCTTATCGACGACGACATATTTATCTGAGGACAGGCCTAGAGCCACACCCTAGCCTTATTTTCATTATTGATAGGTCATCTTGTGCTTAACATCAATCATTATCATGGGTCTTTGACTGAGTGGTTTCCCTTGTGTTCAACATCAGCTTTAATTATCATACATTGGGATTCGTGCAGTGCCTTGGTTTCCATTTGACCCTATTGGTGGATTCCTCGCCTCTGTGTCAGCTTTCATTATTGGTTGGTTCAGAGGGTTTCTATCGTGCACTAGATACATCTTGTGTACGCTGGAAACATGCTTCGGTCGGGTTACCACATCTTTTTTCATCCGATTCCTTCCACATTATTGGCCTACGGGTTACACTCACACTAGATTGATGAATGATGCCTTAATGCATTCCTTCTAGTGGATCTTTTCCCATCGACTTCGACTCATTTCTCTAGGGCAAAGGTCTAGAGTCCATTTGGTAGTACCTTGGGGTTTGCAATCATCAGTGGAAGATCTTTGGCTATCGACAGTGGGAAACCATCATTGTCTCCTGATTGATAGATTCTTCCAGGTGTTCAACTTCAGCTCATCTATTCACACTTGTTAGATTGTATTGGGTACCTTGACTCTCATTTTCATTATTGGTGAGTAGTCTCACGTTTGTTAATGATATACATCAATGACCGGTAATAAAATGATTTCTCACATGGTCAACTTTAGATCATTTATTCCCATAGTGTAGAAATGTACCACTGCAGTCGGTGAAGACCTCAGATTGCATCAAAATTATTTGGTTCACTTGTCAGTTGCTCCTGTTGCTGCTAGTTGACACCATTTCACATTATATGTTGCAGTCCTTCACAACGACGGCCTATATGTTGGCATCCAAGTTGCAATGTAGTATCATCTTATTCCATCATGTTCATTTGGTACTATTGGATCAGTTTTTGACATCAGTGATCAACTTCATCTTTAAGCTTCATTGATCATCTTCTTATATGTGATATTTAGACATGTACTTGTTCAATCATGATTAGATGATCCGTTATGTACTTTCAGTTCCTTATACTTGTATAAATAGTGGATTGGCTTGTACTTGATATGCATATATGCTTTACTTTCTCTGAGCATGGGTATGCCCGCCTCAGACAATTGTTTCTTTCTGATCTTCTTTTGCTGCCTTGGTAGGATGAAATCTGGTGAAGTCCTTCTCAATTTTTGATAGGTTTCCTTTCCATATACTTAATACATTTCAGTGATCATGTACCCCTTCTGACCTCATATATTAGGGGGAATATGTTATAGCTCCAAATATCACCCTTGGTATTTGTGATGCTTGGTTTATGGCCTAGGGAAGCCCCTCCTTCCAGACTTGGTCCAAATATTTTAAAAACTGTGTTTTACTCCCTCTTTGCTACTTTTCCCTGTGTTAAAAGCGTGTACACGCTAGCCAGTCTATACCCAACTCACGTATATGTGTTAAAACACTTAAAAAAAATTAAATTTCTTTAACTATGGGCAGAGATCACGGGTTTTACCTGTTGATTACCTATTAGTGCCCATGGCCCAACTGTTTCCCAATTAAAAAACTAATTTGGGAGAAGTATAAAAAGACTTCAATGGGAAGGCCTTAAGGAGGAGAGAAATGATAGAATTACTATACTGAGATTATCCCTTGATCAAGTCTGAAGAATACCTGTGCTTCATGCATTTCCCAAAGTTTAGGAAACTCTTGTTTCCTTGAGTTTTGATGTTCTCTCATATGCTTGGAGATATCATGGTATTGGTTATGGAAGGAGGCTGTTGAAGACTAGGACTGGATGGACCTGGAGGACAGTTCTGCTTGGAGCCAGAAGAGGAAGTCTCAGGTTAAATATTTCCATGTTTTTATTTTAGTTTTCTACAATAAAAAGAAACACTGTCTTGTTCCTGATATCAACTTTGTTTATGCATCTGATGTTATTGTTATGGTTTATATATGAATGTCTATTTCAATGTATAACTAACCATCTACTTATCTGATCTAAAGTTGATTTCACTACAATGCTTTATCTATATGCTTCTATGTGTATCTGAATTGGCTGATTTGTAGGTTCGAAGATCATCAGGAGTTGCAAAGGGTTTGAACCCTGGCTGGAACTACCCAAACGAAGGACATCCAGGTATGTTCATCCTCGCATAGTTAGTTATTTTAAGCATGTTGCCTGAGTTGAATGCTTGTTTCTTGCTATAGATTACTCCTGCTCTGCTAGGGTTCTGACCCAAAGCCCTAGGGGACTTATTCCCTCAACAATGATCCCTGTGTTTAGGTGGTCATTAGAATGCTTGATATACCACGTTAATGCGCGATCCTGCAATGCGCTCACCAGTGTAGCCTTTTTAATATTATCATCCATGACTCCCTGTGCTTCCCATACTGCTCTTACCACGAACCAAAATTGGTCTGGATCTTCATTACCTACTCCTCTGAATACCGGTAGTTTGATCACACTCACCATACTACACTGCGGTGGTGGCGGAGGTGGAGTGGGTGGAGATGGAGGTGAGGGGGGGTGAAACGGGTGGCGGTGTGGGTAGAGGTGGTAAACGCGGAATTCAATGTCTTATCAAATTGATTGCACTTCTCGAAGAAAACTTCGTGAGCTCTTCCTCGCTTTCTCGGGAGGGTGAAATTAAGGGACTGTTTTCCAACTCTTCACTACTTCCGCTTATGTAGATCTTCCCGCTCCGTGTAGTTCCAAACATTAATTTATTCGCATAACCTGCTTTTCAAACAATAGCATCTTAATCCAAGTGTTCAAAGATTTAATATACTTACCTCACGGTCCCTTGAGAAAATGTCGCTCCACCTCACTGTAGTTAACAGTCATGTATACCGCAAACTCATTGATAAATCCTCCTATTATTCGATTGAGCCAATGGTCCACAACTCACACTATCTTATCTCCTGATGCTTCTATTCTACGCACTACTTCCGGTGTCCACACTAATGGTTTGTCGAGACTACACTTTCCCTGGCTGTTTGCTAACTTTGCGATCCACTCATACAGTTCAGAAGGAAAGGATGCAAAGAAAATCTCATGGATTTCCGTATGCAAGTAGTGCTCCAACCACTATTCCTCAGATACTCACAAAGTTTTGTTTTCCTGCGCCGCAAACTCGTGAATCTTATTGTCCAACCACTCTTCAATTTCTTTCTTTGTTGGATTCCAGTGGCATGACGTCAGACATCCTTTATGCAGATCTCGGTCCTGGCAACGAAACCATTTGTTGGATTGTATGGGTCTGACCCAGGTTCAGAGGTGATTTAGCCAAGAAAATTCCAGTACTACTGGCCCTTTTGGCAACAGTCTGTGGAGCGCGGACTGAGGTCTCACTCGAAGTAGTATGGGAGGGTGCTAAAACCAGGTTTCCGCACCGTGGGGATGTCTGATGGGCTTTTGGAGGTCCACAGTCTGACCCGGTGCTATGCACACTTGCTATCTCTTTGCAACTTGCGGTGCTGCTTTCATGCGGCCCTAGTCAGGGTGCAACCTGCATAGTGCCCAAGTTCCTTGCTATTTAATCTGTTATTACCCAATTACTTAACTTGTGTGTGTGTGTAAGATTAATGATTATTACAACATATTCAACAATCATATCAGTGTGTGCAATAAATAAACCAAGATAACCGTAAAGAAGACAATGTACAACAAATACACAAAAATAAGAATCAACTTCTCTTTATTAATCTTCAATCCCGCTTACAAACTCAACACTGCCCAGCGCACTCAGCTGCAGGGGTCTGTGCACATAGCTGTGGACTCTACTAGGCCTCTGCACACTCAGCTGCAGAGCCTTTTCCTTCTACTATGACCCATCACACTTAGAATCATACTCTAAGCTCGAACCATTTTTTCGCTCTTCACCCTTATTCCTTCGCCGTTTTCTCTCTTTACAACTTAGAGCCTCGCTCTATTTATACAATCCCATGGTCCGCGGACCATGGGTAGGCTGACATGAATTTACATTACATTACATTACTCTAGGGTAGACATCCCTATGACTTGACCTCTACTTTATGCTTTACACCCGCAATTAGTGGAGTCTTACAAGACCTTTAACCAAAACTTGGGCTCTGAGCCCCAAAACATGTTGTGGGGGGATTCCATGCCCAACAAGGAAGGAGGGGTCTAGAGTGGTCCTTAAGTCTCCATAGTCATGGATTTAGATCCTAGGGGTCATTATTCATCTGTACTACATCAAAGTTGCATTGGGTATCAAAATTGGTGAAGGAAAGTGATGCTACATGTTTGCTACAAGCGAATGCTACAGGAGCTCTGTAATGCTACAAGAGAGAGAATATAGCTAAATTCCCAAGTAAATAAAATTCAAATGGGATAGATTTTATTTTATTTTATTTATTTTTTAAGTAGTATGTATTAGGTCTTCATTCCAAGTGGAATCACTCCAAAATATCCCTGTTAATACATGCTAAAAAATAGCAAAAGTTGCTACTCTAAAAACTGGAAATTCAAGAACTTGTGAGCTAGTTACCCTATCAAATGCCTAACCTAATCAAGTGAAAATGCAATGGGCCAAATTTTTTTATTAACTTGAATTTTTTTATGAACTAATACAAGAGGAATAAAATCAAATGAAGTTCATTAACACGTTCTAAAAATAGTAGAAAATTACCACTATTTTGCTACAAGGGACTTCCAGAAATTCTAGATTTGTGAACTAGTAAAACTATCCAAGTAGCTCAATGATGAAGATGAATTTTCAAAGTTGTTCTAAGGAAAAATCATACTTTCGACTCTATAAATAACCTACAAAATAAATTACTTAAGTCATTTAACCCACTACTACAACAAAAGAAGCATCAATACTAAATGCAAAAATAGGAAAAACAAGAATAAGAGATGCATGTGAATAAGAAGTGAAAAGAAGAAAATAAAATTATATGAAAAGGATTTGAGGCTCATGAGATGGCTAAGACCAAGGATAATCAGATTCATATGAATGAGACCAAGATTTAGAATCTTAAAATGGAACTAAACTTCATTATTTGAATCAATCCAAGTACATGCCTGCTAGAAATGAAAATGAAGCTGCAAAAATACAAGTTTTCTCCACAAGAAGACTAAGAAATACATGCCCCTAGAGGCCAATTCGAATTGGTACTTATAAAATGTGATGAGGAAGAATTGTAATTATCCTTGAAAGGAGGAATATTTCCCCTCTAAAATCCCTCAAATAGTGGATTTGGTTCCCAACACTAGGAATTTGCATTAAATGACAGGAAACACATCCCTAAATTTTCTCAATCAGTGGAGCTCCAAAATTTGCCTATAATTTCATGATATTTTGTTAATTTATTATCCAATATTGATCAATAATGTAGTAGAAGCAATTACCTAGATTATCTCCTCCTCCAAAGCTTCATAATCTGCTTAATATTCTCACAATATTCTACAAAAATAAATAATAATAGGCACAAATATGCAATTATCTCTAAAATTTCCTAATGAACATATTGAAGTTAAAAATATGTCATATATTGCAAAAAGAGAGGTTTAATGTGTTGAAGGATGGTCAGATGGGAATTAATTTATGTCTAATTTAGAGGTCCATCATACCCCCTGCTGAAAGTGCTGCTTATCCTCTAAGCAACTTAGTGACCTAATTGTGCCTCATTCATGGCCTTGGTGGCCTCTCTCTTGTACATTCATCAGTCCTTTCTCTTAAAAAGATTGGTTGTAGGTTCAATAGGGCAAGCACAAAAATGTAGTTCTTTTTTTCATGATTGTTTAGCAGTCTTTCAAGCAAAAAAACATAACTTTCCTCTTTGCAAGTGAACTCTGTTAGCTTGTAGATCCATTGCATTCACACCCTCTCCCTTGACACCTTCATTCCATTTTCACTCATTTTTCCGAAACTATTTGTGCATAGAAAAATCACAATGTTTCTATTTTCATGGTGAATGCCTTCTTTCCTTTTGTTGCCTTATTCCATTTTTGTTCCCTAGATGATTGCCTAATGGGATATGGAGTTCTCTACTTTGATTAGGTTTCTCTTAGGCACTACTATTTTGGTTTTTAGTACAATTTGTTCCTCTCCACCTTCTTCCTCTTTGAGTTTTTCTTTTGGATAATTGTCATCTTCTTCTGCTTCTTAATTAGCTTCTTCTTCTCATTCTTCTTGGATGTGGGATTTTTATGGTTGGATCCACCCCCCATAGCATTCAACACAAATTTCCAACGTTGGCAAGGCAATTCCCTATTTTTGCTATAAGTTTTAGATACTTCTATGTAGTAAGGGTTTTTAAGTCAAAGGAAAAAATAACAATTTTCTTATATTGCATGGAGGAAGGTTGATTTCATGCTCACCCAAAAATAATTTCAATTCCCCTTCTTATCAGGCTCAATTCAAAGGAAACACCCACATTTCATTTTTTATTTGTAAACTTTTATCAAAAGTTTTCCATAGGATGTACTACTGAAAAAATGAAAGTTTGCAGGTTTCTTGTTCACATATGGCAAGGAGAAATGTATTTACCCTTCCTTTGGGTGTTTTCCTTAGAATCCCAGGTTTTGGGGGGTGAAATTCCTCAACATCAGGGTCTTTTACAACACTTCTACCTTCTTGTAGCATCTCTGTTTTCTCATGTAGCAGCTCTGTTTCTCCTGTAGCACACAATTTTTCTCTCCTGTAGCATCCTTGTTTCACATATAACAACCATGTTTCTCCTATAGCAGTTATGCCCGACCAACTCTATATCTCTTCTGTAACACCCTAGGTAGCCCATTGTACCATTTAGCTCAACCCTCGATGCCTTAATGAGCCTCTCTAATTTTTTTGGGAATGAGCATTGGTACAACTGAAGTTGAGCCTTTTTATTTTATTTCTTTTTTGGATAGTGGGCTTGGTGTGCTTGGGTGACTTGACATCTGCAAAAATTCTCTCTTTTAACTATTGTAACCACTCCTCATAATCATCACCCTTCTTAATTTGGATTTTCCACATTGCATGAGTGAGGGAGTTAGTTGCACTTAACTGGTTGAGGGTGGTTGAGACTGTTGACCCATCCTTAGCTTATAAAACCTCATCTCTCATGCATTGACAAAAAAATTATAACCATAACATGCTGAAGAGAAGAGTTGAAGAATATTGCATACCTGTACCTACCTGATGGTTGCTGGAGAGGCATGCATGTTTCTACTGAGTTGATGATTGATCCATTGTTCTCTAGATGTGCTAATTTCCTCGTTTTAATTTTGCACATGTATTCACATGATGTAGTTGACTGAAGGCACCTTTATTGCTTGCAGGTATCTCTCCAATTTTCGAACTAATTTTTTTGGAGTGGATGAATTATCTACTGGTGTGCCCCTTCTCACTTCAGAAATGGCATCATGATGCTCAATATGGCTAGATCTTTTAGTCCGTGGGTGCAAAAAAATGATTCTAGGATTTTGATGTGACTGTCTAGGCTTCTACAAGAGGAATTTCCCTCCTGTAGTAGTCACTTAATTCTTATTTGAGACCTTATATTGCATGTGTAATTGAGTGTAAGTCAGAAAAGACACAAGGAGAGGACTAAAATAATCAGGAGGTGGTGTAGGTGATAGAAAAATTGAAAGTAAAGTTTTTTCGTTGTTTTTGTTTTTGTTTTTGTTTTTGTTTTTTGTTTTTTGTTTTTTGTTTTTTGTTTTTTGTTTTTTGTTTTTTGTTTTTTTTTGTTTTTTGTTTTTTGTTTTTTGTTTGTTTTTTTTTTTTTTTTTTTGTTTGTTTTTTTTTTTTTTTTTATGTATGGCAGAGTGGAATTTGTAGATGAATTTTGGCTAGATGGAGTGTATGGGTGATGAAATTGGTGTTGGGGGACCTCTCACAACCTTCCCTAAAGAATACATGACCTTTTGACCCCTTCCTCCAATCAAATCTACTTCCTGTAGCATTTCAAGACAAACTCCTGTAGCAAATTTGTTTTATACATATCTCTAAAACGGTAGACTGGATTGCCCTGAAATTTGTGAGCACGTTTCCATCATATTTATGCACCCCCCATAACAAATATTTTCCAATGGATGCATAAATCTTGAGAAAACTTAAAAATGGTTGTAGGCGATGGAAGCTGATTTCTCGAAAAGTGTGCACTAGAATTTGCTGAAATTGCTTCAGCATGTTATCATCATCCATATGTATCTCCCCATGAAACAAATTGGCCAATGGATGCATGGTTTTCAAGATATGATAAAAGTTATTTTTTGCTCTCTGTATTTTAACCTCCTATAGCAAAAGATAGCCCTCCTATCATTTTAAGACAACGAGGAAAATGCATGAGAAAGACTTGGGAATTATGGGTGGATGTTGAAAATGGATGAGGGTGACGGATTAACATGGCCTTGGTCCTGTTAGAGAATCTGAGCAAAGGAGGAGAAATCCCGAGTTTGACTTCCTTTGACTAGATTTTTGACCAACTTTTTCTTTTGGTGCTAACTTGTTTTTGTTTCTTGCAAAGTTTGGAGAGCACATGCATTCATCAGAGAGAGATACACAGAGCAAATAATTTTTTATCATTTTTTAATTTTTTTCTTTTAGACCTACTAGCTGCCTCAATGAGGTTTTCAACTAGTAGGTTTGCCTACGTGCCTCAAAGGAGGTTTTCACCTAAGATATTTTCTTTTTCTCCTTTTCCAACGCATTGACTGCCTCATGGATGTTTTCAATCAATAAGCCAATCTCAAGTGCCTCAAAGGAGGTTTTCACTTGACATTTTATTTTTCCTCTTACTTTTTCATTTTTTTATTTCTTTTCTCTATCATACTCTACTTGGAAAAAAAATTCTCTTTCAAGTATAGGAATACTTCCAATGGAGCCACGTGCACATCAAGATTATAGATAAACTAATTTTTAGGATTGAAATATATTCTTTGACATGTACCTGAATTTTAGAGACTAAATTCTTTGACTTTGACGACATCAAGCATAGTTGAAGAAGAGAGTGATGCTCCATCTTGTTGATTTTATGGAACCAAACCTCAATATAGCTTTGATGCCCTTGGTTCGCTTGCTCATTTGGATCATTCTTCATGTCTTCTTTTAACATGACATTCAAATATTCCTCTTTTTTCAGATTATTCTCTTGAACACATGGAGGATATGATGGTAAAAATGAGGGAAATTCCACAATCTCTGATTCTGATGTCTGCTCTTCATCAAGTGCAACCCATGATTATTTGGTCTTCTCATTTGAAACTTCTTTTTCTGAATGTTTTCCTTCAATGACATCAAGAGAATATCTTTTTTCCAATACTCTTCCTTAGCTAAGATGAATACCATTGAGATCAAGAGGAGATGTTAGGAAGTGTTGTACCTCAATATTGTAAGTGGGCTGAGTTACTTTATTGTGTGGGTTTGGAAATGGTGGTACATGTAGTTGAGTTGGAGTGGATCTTTGAGATGGATGTGGTTGGGGTTGTGGTCATGGTGGAGGTGCATGGTAAGGATACCATGGAGTTGGGTATGGAGGATATTAAGGAAAATATTGAAGATATTGTGGATTTCTCCCATAAGGTCCTTTCCAACCTTGTTTCCAAGATTGGTTTTGGGGTTGAGATGACCAAGGTTTCCAAGGAAGGGGTGTGTTCCAATTAATTTGAGATGGATGTGCATAAACTTGAAATTTTGAATTATGTTCTTGCATCATACTAGGTTGACTAGGCTGCCATGTTCCTCTTGGAGCTACATAACATAATTTCTTTGGTGATTGACTTGCTCCATTTTCCTCTTGGTAAACTTACTTCAACCTTGGTAATGATGGGAAATATTTAATGCATGCGATTATGCATGGAAAACATAAATATCAACATCTCCTTTTTCCTCATCTTACATTCTTAACATTTCTACTTGTTCACTTAGATTGTTGAGAATTTATGTTAAAAAGTCATCAAACAAATTTCCAAGTTTAGCTTGACTTACCGATCTTCATGTTGATTTACTTACTCTTTCCCTTCCTCTTGAGATGCACTTACATATTTCACAAATTTCTTCAAATGATAATTGATATACATCACCTCTACTCATGAGATCAAGGAGATCAATCCACTCATCTCTAATTATTCTAAGTAAGAGGGTTTTTAGTGTGTTAGATCCTAAATAATGTAATTTTTCCCTCTTAATATTATACATGAATATCTCTATTAGATCCTCAAGGACCTCATCTTCTGTTTGAGTCATTCTAAAGATTTCTTCTTTAAGATCATGATCTTTATATTTTTCTAGAAATGTATTTTACATATCATTCCATGATCTTATTGAATTAGTCCCTAAACTCATGAACCATTAAGAGCTCTATCCTTCAATGTTTCTGAAAAATATCTCAACTTTTGAGTGTTTAGTAAGTAACCATAAGATCTACAAAGGATTTCAAATTCAAAGAGAAAGGTTTCTAGATCCTTTGACCTCATACCATGGAATTTGGGAAGGAAAGATGGAAGGATTCTCTTCATATGCACACCGACATCAATATCTTGAATGGGAAATCCAAGAAGATCTTCTTCATTGTCATCATCTCCATCCATTTCTTCTACCTTCTCTTCCACCTCTTCTTCTTCTACTTGCAAAAGTGGATGGTGGTGTGGCTTTTACTGCACCACGTGATCAAGGGGGGGGGGGGTTGGTGTTGGAGAAGTGTTCTTTTTGTTTTTATAATTTTTGTTTTGAATTAGAATGCTCATGCAATGCAATTTTCTGTTCTTGAAATGAAATATGCATAATGCAATTTTTGTGTGTTTTTAAGTTCCCTGGAAGAAGGGATAGGGGATTGATGTTCCTTATCTCCCTTCCTCATCCAAATGCAAACTCAAAGAAGCAGGTGGCATTGAGAAACTTCTAGAGTCTTCCAATGGATAAGGAATCTTCAAACCCTCATGGAAATTTGCTCAAATTCGCCCAGCGCAGGCCAAAGAGGGACCAAGTGCACTGCAATGCACACTAACAGTGTATTGGCTGCATTGTAGTGCACCCTGGTAGTGTATCTACCTGTGCTGATCCACCCTGGTAGTGTACTAGGCTGCACTATAGTGCATCCTGTTAGTGTATTAGGCTACATTGCATCGCATCCTAATGAAGGCCTGCCTACATTGATCTTCTTAAAGGTAGTTTTTGGATATTTTTAGTGATGGAACTTCTTGGGAAATGACGCATTTTGATGTTCAACTTCTTTAGGGCGTGTAACAATTGTATTAGGGGTTGATGGGCCCTAATAGTATTGATATGTGAGTTGGGGTTGATGTGTTTAAATGGATTTGTAACAATGTTATCATGGTTGTAGTTGATAGACTTACCAAGTATGCACACTTTTGTGCATTATCTCATCCATTTAAAGCGAGTACAATTTCTACTGCATTTATGGAAACAATTCAAAAGCTACATAGAAACCCAAAGATTATTGTAAGCCACAGAGATCCCATTTTCACTGGAAATTTTTGGACAAAATTATTTTCTTGTCTTGGTACTCAGTTAGCTCATATCTCATCATATCGTCCTCAATCTGATGGGAAAACTGATATAGTAAAAAAATGTTTGGAAGGATATCTTTGTTGCTTTTTATCTGATAAACATACACAATGGGTCAAATGGTTACCTATGGCTGAATGGTGGTATAACACTTCCTTCCATATTGCAACAAAAATGACCCCATTATGGCAATTTATGGATATCATCCACCATCCATCACATCATATTTAAGAGAAAACTATAAGGTTTAAGCAGTGGAAGATCACATCGAGCATCAACAACAAGTTCTCCAACTCTTAAAGGATAACCTCACCTTGGCATGAAATAGAATGAAACAATAGGCAGATCAACATCACAATGAAAGAAGTTTTGATGTAGGTGATTGGGTATTCCTATGACTACAACCATATAAACAAATGTACCTCAAGCAAGCTAAGAAGGATAATAAATTATCACCAAAGTATTATGGTCCATACAAGGTGTTTCAAAAGATAGGTACTATGGCATACACATTTGAGCTTCTTGCAGCTTCCTGAGTGCACCTAGTTTTCCATGTTTCATGCTTAATGAAGGTTATATGTGACAAGCTTCTAGTTCAAACAATATTTCCCGAACTTGATGAGGAAGAAAAAATCATATTGGAACCTAAAGCAATCAAAGAAACAAGAATTCTACAACTACGAAATTGATCAATTTCAGAGTATCTCATCAAGTGGAAGAACTTACCCATTGAAGATTCCACATGGGAGGATGAGAATTTTATATAGAAGCATCCAAAACTACTCAAGCATTGAGGACAACACTATTTTGAAGGAGAGGGGCATGTTAGGTCCCTATAATACTAGTGATTCCCCCATTACTATTGTCGCCGTATCCCTTATTGTTACTGTTGTGCCCCTACTGTCCCCATATTGTTATTATTGTGCCCCATAGAATCCCACTATTGTTATTTTTGTGCCCTTATATTATTATTGTTAGGTCGGCTTTGGTTATATTGTGACCCCTTATACTCCTATATATAGAAAGGAGGCTTTGTCATTTGTATCATCCAAGAATTTTTCATTTGTGTAATGTAAAGGAGGTTTCCCCCTCGAAGAGGCTTATTTCTAAGGCGTTGATATATCTTTTCTATATTTTTGTGAGCTGGTTTCATAACATACAATAACAACTACCAGTCATCTCTAAAAGAGAGCCCTTTTTAAGCAGTATATGGAAGAAAATGCTAGGTACCTTTGAGTTGGGATCAACCTAAGGATAAGCTTGTGTTAGGGCATGATATACTTCAAGAAATGGAGTAGATGGTTAAGAAAATCAGACAAAATCTGAAATAGGCTCCGGATCATCCAAAATGATACACTAATAAAAATGAATTGTCGAGGAATTCCAAGTGGGGGAGCGAGTATATCTGAAAGTGAAACGAAGGAGAATTTCCCTAAAATGGGGGAGATGTACAAAACTAGCTTCGCGATGTTGTAGACCCATTGAAATTTTGGCCAAGATTGGCCCAGTAACATATCAACTAACATAACATTCTCATGCTAAGGCAAATAATGTGTTTCATGTTTCATTGTTAAAAAATATATACCAAATCCTAACTATGTGGTTAACTAGAATGTGATACAGGTCAAACCGTAAGGAAAATTCTTGATTTGACATGTACTAATTTTGGACAAAAGGGAAGTGGTTCTGTGGAAATGGACTATTTCTCAAATAAAAGTACAATGGAAACACTATGAACCAGAGAAAGCTACCTGGGAGTTGGAGGAAAAGATGAAGGAGGCTTTTCCATCCTTGTTCCAAAGAAGAAAGAAACAAATAAACACTGAGGATGGTGTCCTTCTTAGGGGGAGAGGAATGTAATGCCTTTGATACTGTGACTTGAAACTTCTTTGACCAAGGTGTGTTGGATGTTAGGTTTTGGACAATTTTAATTTTGATAATTTTGTATTATTATTTAAATTAGAATGTTTGACTTTAATATGTGGTATAAATATGTGATGTTAATTAGACATTATGTGTCCATAAGAAGGTAGAAAGTGTTTAATAAATAATGGTAATAGTTGGAAAAGACAAATATGTCCAAAGTTGTTTGAAGAGTAACTAATCCCTCAGCCTAAGAAAAAAAATTAATTAGTTAATATTGTCCACAAGAGGGAAATAACTGAATTGAGATCCTTGGTGCCAAGGAGATAAAAATAAATATATCAAAAATACATCCAAGGTAATGAACAACGAGAGAGAAATGTTGTTTTTCTGGTATTCTTAGGATATCACCGCGGGAGAGAAAACTAGTGAACAACCTACACTAGTTGGAGATAGATGTTGGTGATATGATATTTGTCAAGACGCTAGTTGTATGGCATGGAAAATTTTAGGGGCGAATTTTCACCCTTTGGCTAAATTAAGGGGTTTTACATTTTTATTGGGTGAATATTTTGTATCATAGTACATTGTTATAAATCGCCTCAAATTTATTTTATAAAAAAATTAGGTATGGAGGTTAGCCCACCTATTTTAAGGGAGAGAGTGAAAAAAGTAATTAGCCTTGAAATTAGGAAGTTACAATCTCCATTCGCCCTCATTTTCAAGAAATGTATTTATGATAGTTAAGAAATAAAAAAAATTTATTTTATAAAAAAAATTAGGTATGGAGGTTAGCCTACCTTATTTTAAAGGGAAGAGTAAAAAACTAAATTTAGCCTTGAAATTAGGAGTTACAATCTTCCACCCTCATTTTCAAGAAAAAGTATTTATGATAGTTATAAATAAAAATAAAAATATAGTGGAGATATGGTAAATAAATAAAAACTCTTTTTATACTTACTCCAAAGGTATGGTAAATAAATAAGAATACAAATAAACTAGAGGTATGGTAAATAAATAAAACCTCTTTTTATATTTGGTCCATAACCCTCTTTCTATTTAAGAAGGCTCAAAATCGAGGTTTCATTTAAGTGAATCCTATGGGCCAAATACCATATTTAATAAAAAAAGTATCGTACGTTAAAAAAAATATAAATAAACGAGAGGTAGGTAAATAAATAAAACATTTTTTTTTTTTTTTTTTTTTTTTTTTTTAATATTTAACTCCATATGTCACCTTATATTTATGAAACACGCAAGCGTGTAAATAAATAAAAATATAAATAAAGTGGAGGTATGGTAAATAAATAAAACCTCTTTTTATACTTCAAAGGTATGGTAAGTAAATAAAAATATAAATAAACCAGAGGTATGGTAAATAAATAAAACCTCTTTCTATATTTAGTCCATAACCCTCTTCTATTTAAGAATGCTCAAAAAAGAGGTTTTATTTAATTGAATCCTATGGGCCAAATACCATATTTATGAAAAAGTATGGTAAATTAATAAAAATATAAATAAATGAGAGGTATGGTAAAGAAATAAAACATTTTTTATATTTACTCCATAAGCAACCTTATATTTACGAACACTCAAAAAATGTGTTATATTTAGGTGACTATGGGACAAATACCATGGGCTAGATTATTATTAATACCATGCGAAAAAACATTATTAACCCTAATATTAGTGTTAATAAAAATAAAAATGGCACATGGTATTGACCCACGGTATTCACCAAAATGGCACATGGTATTGACCCATGGTATTCACATGAAATGTAGCGTATTTAAATGGGGGAATTAAACCAACATAGATCCATCTTTACTCTGGATCTACCAACCCCCGAGAGCTATCAAATATCGTGATATGCAAACTAGCATAGAGTGAAGAAATATTTGATCCCTCTCGGGGCTTGGTGGATCAAGAGTAAAAATGGATGTTGTAATTTAATGT